>CAUYRT010015032.1:0-251122 GCA_963574885.1 Lepilemur ruficaudatus | reverse complement strand
AATTAATTTCTTTCTATTTTATAGTAGAGATGGGGTCTCGCTCTTGCTCAGGCTGGTCTTGAACTCCTGACCTTGAGCTATCCACCCGCCTCGGCCTCCCAGAGTGCTAGGATTACAGGCGTGAGCCACCGCGCCCGGCCTAATCAATGTGGTTTTAACGGGCATTTCTTTGTGTGAGCTGGAGCATTGTGTCATGGGTATTAAGAACCAGCTGTATTTCCTCCCCTTGACCTGTAGGTTCGTACCCTTTGTCTGTTTCCTGTCATTCCTTTAGTTATTGATTTGTGGGAAAGGTATGTATCTGCACACAAGCGCACACACAGAGTTGGCCCTTGCTCTGAGATATAAATTGTAGACTCTTCCCCAATGTGTCATTTGTCTGTTGGTCTTCTGACTCTGTGATGTTTTATCTGCCACACAGAGATTGTTATACTTTGAAATTCTCAAATTTATTAACTTTTCAACATCTTTTGGGTTCTGAGTCACAGGGAGAGCAGCTTTTCCTGTTCTGAGGTTATCTGCCGTGAGCACCCCCAGGCTGGCCGCACGCTGAGCCCACCCTGACGGTGGAGGGAGCAGGTGGGAGCCCCCCGGGAAGGCCGGGGCCAGAGCAGCGAAGAATCCAGTGACTGCCCCCAGCCTCAGGCCTTGGCCACTCCAGGGCTGGGGACTACCCTCCTTCCACACCCTCTGCCAGTGTAGACAGTACCACCCGCTGACCCCACCTGGGCTCACGCAGGGTCAGCCGGCTGTGGCTGTGTTTATGGAGCTGTCTCCAGGCCTGGGGTTCCCAGGGGCCCATGGTGGGCGTCCTGCGGCTGGAGGGCAGGGCAGCCTTGGAGCGAGTCCCCACACTGCCCAGGGCCACCCAACCCGGCTGCTCTGCTGTCTGCCTGATCCAGGGAGTGTCCTGAGAGAGGCTGGGGGTGGAGTTCACCATTAAAGCAGCTATCTTCGCCCCACAGGCTCTGGCCTAACTCTGGCCAGTGACAGATTGTGCTGGGCAGGTGAGGCTATGGGCCCAGGAGGGGGACCACGACCTCCTCTGTCCCTATGTATAGGGTGGGGATGGGCTGATTCGGGTAGGGGGGACCCCTGACCTCCTCTGTCCCATGTATAGGGCGGGAGTGGGCTGGACCAGGTAGGGGGACCCCTGGCTCCAGCCCCCCACATACAAAGCTTAGACACAGGCTGCCTGATGTCTGGGCCTCCACTCCCCCACCCTGTCTACACCCACAGTATGCTTTGCAGCCACCCAAGGCCCCCCATGCCACCCGCCGTAGGGGTTTTACTGGGTGCTGGGATGTACTGGCACTGGCATGGAGCTGCTCCGTCTTAGAGAATCCAGGCCTGAAGAAGGTGCAGGTGGGAGGCTGTGGTTTTTCCGGGGGGCACGTGTTCTGGGCACAGCTGTGACATTCCTGTTTGGGGACGGAGGTCTCCGGTCTCTGCCATGTGGGCTGCCTTTGTGTGTAGGGTGTAGCTCTTCTGGGTTCTGCCCTCAGCCCCGCCTGGCTGGGGTCCGAGTGTGCAGCTGTCCTGGGACCTCTGGTCTCTGGCCTCGGGCTTGGAGCCGTCTGTGCCTGGACGTCCATAGCATACCCTCAGTGCTCCCGGGGGAGCCTGTTCCCTCTGCTTCACCCTGGTGGAGGGTCCCAGAGCCTTTGAGATGAAGTCCTAGCTCTTGGTGGGGCTTGGGGCCCCTCTGCCCCACCAGTCCCATCCTGACCCCTGGAGTGACCCCCCCAGGTCCCTGGTGTGACCCCCGGGGCCCCTGGTGTGAACGGTGCTTCCTTTGTTTACTCTAAACCTCTCCCGACCTCCTCCCAGGACAGAATCCCTGCTGGGAGGACTTGCCGAGTCCTCCTGTCCTTCCCGTGGGCCTCTCTTGTTCTGTGTTGGGGGTCTGTGACTCGGGCACTTTGGGTACTTGCTGGAAGGTCCCCTGGGTCCTGCCTCAGTGGCCTGGCGCAATAGTGGGTGTGTGTCCCAAACCCAGAGAACAGCTTCCCGTGGCAGAGACCCCCATAGTGACCTGACTGGAGGGGGTGGGTGTGTGGGGGGTCCTTCCCGGGGTCTCCATCTGTCCCTTCCCTCCGTGGCCACGGTGCTCTCCGGTGGGGCTGTGCGCGCCTGGCTCTGCCGTTCCCAGTGGGCGGGGGCTCACTGTCCCTCTCTGGTGCCCAGGCTGACCGGCAGCGAGCCTCTGACCATCCTCCCGCTCACCCTGGAGCCCGAGGCAGCAGCCCAGGCGCACTACAAGGCCTGCGACCGGCTGAAGCTGGAGCGCAAGCAGCGGCGCATGTGCCGCCGGGACCCGGGCGTGGCCGAGACGCTGGTGGAGGCGGTCAGCATGAGCGCGCTGGAGTGCCAGTTCCAGTTCCGCTTCGAGCGCTGGAACTGCACCTTGGAGGGCCGCTACCGGGCCAGCCTGCTCAAGCGAGGTGAGTGACGCCCTCCCTCACCCACCCTGGGGACAGTCCTCAGGCTGCGCCCCAGGGGACCTGAGGCCCCGCCCCGACCCCTCCAGAGCCACCCTCCCCAGGATCCCCCCCCCCGCCTTCTGCGCAGGCCCAATGCTTGCTGGTGGCACCGGGCGTATTTGCGCAGCCTTTGGCAGGGCCCCTGGCTGCCCGAGGCTGCCATGATGGCTCTTGGCTCACACCAGGTGGCCAAGGGCCCAGTGGCCTCTGCTCCAAGCAAAAACCCTCTTCTCTCCTCTGCCCTTCCACGTGAGGGTGCAGGCATTTGTGGGAGGCTTTCCACAGCCTTGTTGAATAATCGGGGACCCGAGGCCCAGGCAGGGCAGGGCAGGGCCTGCCAAGGACCCCATGGCGAGCTTGTAGGTTGGAGACTGGAATGGGGATCTCCCATCACCAGGCCAGAGCCGCACCACGGTGGGCTCTGAGTTCCCTCCCACTCCCCGCCTGGTCACGTGGGAATGCCTCCTGCTCTCTGCGGGCCCAGGGCAGCCCAGACAGGCGCGGCCCCCATGCCCTTCCCCCAGAGTAGAGCACCAGGAAAGATCCTCAGAGTTCCCGTAGGGAATGCGCGCCCGCGGGGGTGGTTTGGCTGCAGTGCACGTGCAATAAACGAGAGCTGCCTCACCCACCCAATCCTGCCGACCCCAGGCTTCAAGGAGACCGCCTTCCTCTACGCCATCTCCTCGGCCGGCCTGACGCACGCGCTGGCCAAGGCGTGCAGCGCCGGGCGCATGGAGCGCTGCACGTGCGACGAGGCGCCGGACCTGGAGAACCGCGAGGCCTGGCAGTGGGGGGGCTGCGGGGACAACCTCAAGTACAGCAGCAAGTTCGTCAAGGAGTTCCTGGGCAGGCGGTCGAGCAAGGACCTGCGGGCCCGCGTGGACTTCCACAACAACCTGGTGGGCGTAAAGGCAAGTGGCGCCATCGGGCGGGTTGGGTGGGGCAGGGTGGGTGTGGACAGGAGGTCAGCTGGGTGACAGTGGGAGATGGAAGGGGCTCTGGGGGTGAGCAGAGGGCACAGAGGCCCCGCACGCATCTAGCAGAGGTGGAGGCCACCTCTGTCCCGGCTGTGCTGTGCCGTCCAGGGCCCTGGAGTCCTCTGGTCCGTCAGATTCCCGGCCTGCCAGGCAGGCGGGATACCAGGCTTGGAGGAGTGCCGGTAGTCCTCCATGCAGGGGTCTCCCCTGGTCCCCATGGAGGGTCCCCTGTGTTCTCCCATGGAGGGGCCCCCGCAACCCCCATGGAGAGTGGAGACCAGCCTGCTCCTGGCTGAGAGGAGCCGGGTGTGTCTGGGCCCACCTGCCTCTGTTCCCCCTGGTGCAGGCCATCTCACCAGGAGGCTGGCAGGCCGGGCCCCACCTGCCAGTGCAGCATGAGGTCTTGTCACTAAGGACCTAGGTCGACGGCAGCGACAGTGGGCAGCATGGTGGCCACGGGGTCCCAGGGAAGGGCTGTGTGTGTGGAACCCACAGGCCCAAGTCAGAGGAGTCCAGTTCTGTGTCGGCAGCCCTGTTTGTGGCCAGGGCTCTGTTCTGAGGGACAGAAACCCAACTTGGAAGACTTGAGGGAGGAAGGGATCTGTCTCCCGGCTCTCTGGCGAGCCCTCCTGGGGGCTGCCGGCTGTCAGCATGGCCGGGCCGGGTGCGCCTGGCTCCCTGGCTGTCCTGTGGGCTCCCACGTCCACACTGCTGGGAGGAGGCATCGGTCCCGTAACCTTCGCTCTGGACAGAGCCCCTGGCACCCCCACCGTGCCTGAACAAGCTGGACCCAGAGCACCGGCTGGGCTCAGCCAGGGCCGCGGACAGGCAGGGCCAGCGTCTTTGTCGGGAGCTGAGGGGCATTTCTTCCTCCCGCCCCGCCGCCCTCTTCATGTCGGGACATGGAGCCCCAGCCTGGGGACGGGGCGAGGTAATTAGAGCCAGCCCTGCTCTGAGCCCCTCTTTATTGAGAAGTCAGAGTCCTGAATCACCCACTTATTCAAGAATCAATTTCCCCCCTTTTGGAGCAGGACTCTTCTGGGGAAACCGCTGCGGGTGGATTAAACCCTGGAGGCAGCGTCCTTTCTTCTCCTTGCGCCCGGCTCCTCCCCGCCCACTTGGCCCTTTTGTAAGCGATTAATGAAAAGTCGGAACGTGAAAAGTGCTCCATTAGCTCTGCTGCGCCTGGGTCAGCCATGTTTTAATTAAATTGCTCCGGGTTTCTCAGCAAAGCGTCATTAAATGTGACTCTTCGGTTGCCTGGCCAGAGGGTGGCTACGTTTCTTAATCCTCCTTGAGCCGACCCGACCCTCCCGGGGGTGGCAGGCGTGGGAGCTCAGCTGCCTGGCTCAGGTCCCACCTGGGAAGGGGCCTTCCCACTGGCCGTCTTTGCAGGCGGGGCCCCAAGTCCTGGGTGGGGAAGGACCCAGCCAGGGTTTCCTGGCAGCTCCCCAGATCCGGAATGTGCTGGGCCGTGTCTGCCTCTGCCTGCTGTGGGTGAGGGGTACAGCCCTGTCTCCTCTGCAGCCGCCCCGGAAGCCCCCCTAGAGCGCAGAGCTCTTTGTCCTGAGAAGCTGCTCTCACCCGGGGATGGGGGGTGGGGGGGGAAACGCAGCCTCTGCGCTTCCGTGGTGTCTGCGCCTCCCCACCGGCAAGCTGACCCGCACCGGCCCATGGGGCTCGGGCAGCACCTGCACGTGTGGTAGCCCCTGGCCTGATGCTCAGGGCGGGTGAGTGTATGATCAGCGTGGATACAGACCACGGGGCGAGGTCACACTCGTCCTGCCCTGTGCAGTGAGCGACTCCCTGAGACCGGACACGGGAGAACCTGGCGGGGCAGCAGGCCCAGCCCTTGCAAAGAGCAGCCCCCGCGGGCTTTGGGTGGAAGGGACTGTCTTAAAGGGGTGAGGACCAGCCACCCCTCAGGATGCAGGGGTGGCTTTGGTGGGGACCGAGGTGCTGGCCACAGGGCCTCTGTCCTGGGCAGTCCGTGGCTTAGAGGAGGAGGGCCAGGCCTGGGGTTGGGAGCCTGGCCTGGACCTCATGCGCCCCTCCCGACTTCCCGCCTGCCAGGTGATCAAGGCCGGCGTGGAGACCACCTGCAAGTGCCACGGCGTGTCCGGCTCGTGCACGGTGCGGACCTGCTGGCGGCAGCTGGCGCCCTTCCACGAGGTGGGCAAACACCTGAAGCACAAGTACGAGACGGCACTCAAGGTGGGCAGCACCACCAACGAGGCCACCGGCGAGGCGGGCGCCATCTCCCCGCCGCGGGGACGGGCCTCGGGGACGGGCAGCGGCGACCCGCTGCCCCGCACCCCGGAGCTCGTGCACCTGGACGACTCGCCCAGCTTCTGCCTGGCCGGCCGCTTCTCCCCGGGCACCGCCGGCCGCAGGTGCCACCGTGAGAAGAACTGCGAGAGCATCTGCTGCGGCCGCGGCCACAACACGCAGAGCCGGGTGGTGACGAGGCCCTGCCAGTGCCAGGTGCGCTGGTGCTGCTACGTGGAGTGCAGGCAGTGCACGCAGCGCGAGGAGGTCTACACCTGCAAGGGCTGAGGGGCTCCACTTGAACGCGGGGTGCAGGGCTGGGGCGCGGCCGGCGTCCGGTCCGGCCTGCACAGTGGCCGTGCCTGTGCCCCAGGCCCTGGCCGCCCCCTCCGACCCGAGAGCATTGCACCGATGCTTTCTGAGCTGTCCCCGTCCCAAGCACGCCAGGCCCCGGGTGGGGAGCAGCCCTTGGCGGGTACACCTTCGTGACCACGCGGCCTCCGTGCGTGTGCGGCCACCCCCGGGGTCCGGGCCTGGCCAGGGCTGTCCCGGCACCGGCACTGTCTTCGCAGAGTGAAACCACTAGGAGAGGACGGAGCTCCCTGGTCCCTGGGGGCCCAGCCGCGCACGTGCCCGGCTTGGGGGACGGTGCCCTTCCTTCTCTGACGTCGAGCACTTCTCTTGGGAGTGAATATCAGTGACTGTTAAATTATTCTTATTATTATTTAACTAATATAATAATTATTATTTCCTCCGTCCCTGCCGCCCCCAGGCTGCAGCTTCCTCCCCACCCACCACTCTCAGCCGCCCGGTCTGGGAGGGCCCCTCCTTCCGTCCCTACACCTTCCCTCCTAACTCTGTCTGCCTCTGATCTGCTTTGTCGTTTGAAACCACTAAATCAAGAGAGATGTGTTGTTGCTAGAGAAATAAAGCGCGCCATGTCGGGCTGCAGCCCCCGGGCCCCTGGAAACCGGCTCCCCGTGCCCGTGTGCCAGCCGGGCGGTGCCCCGCAGCGGTCCCTGCTCCGTGCCCATGTGCACCTGGCCCAATGTCCGGGTGTCCCACTGCAGATGGTCGGGCTGGGGTGGCCAAGGGGGCTGCCCTGGTGAGGATGCAGGGCGAGTGCGTGTCACCAGAAAGCCACACTTTCTCTGAGTCACTGGGGAGAGGCAAGGTGGGGACAGATGCAGGTGGAGAGAGAGTCCTGGGCTAGGCTTGGCAGCGGAGTGCTGTTCTTCTTGGCCGTGCTGTTGTCCTTGCATGGGAGAGGGTGGCCTTCGCTGGCCTGGTGTGTTGCGTGTGAGTGTGTGTGTGTCCTGTGAGCATGTGCGTGCGTGCCGTGCTGGCGTGGCCCGAGCACTGCTGTGTCCTGCCGTGGGCGGCATGAGTGGCAGGTGTGGCCCCCGGAGCCTGTGGTCCTGACTCCGTCGCTGGGTGTCTTGGTGGGGTCTGTGGGGGCGGCAGGTGCGGATGCAGGAACTACTGAGTGAGCAGGTGCCTCAGGCCCTGGGTCTCCAGGAGGCTGGGGACTGTGTGTTTCGCAGAAAACCTGTTTTCGTGGACGTGGGTGTCTGCCGTCCTGTTTCGCAGTGTACGCAGCAGAGGCTTCTCTCCTGTGGTTCAGAGGAGGCTGCTCGCTGACGGGCCCTCCCACAGCGGGGGCCTCCCGGCGGTCGCGCCCCCGGAAAGGAATGTAGGTGGCTGTATGCGGTGGCCGCCGGCGGGAGGGGACGGTGGGTCTGTCCCTCGGTCTGACGCACGTCCGGGCGGGCGGCAGGGTGTCCGCACCCGCCGGGCCCAGCCCGGGGCCGGCTGCGCGCTCACGACAAGACTGTTGCTCGGTCACTATTGGGTCTGTGGAAAGCTATCGAGTCAGAGGAAGGATATTTTTTTATCGAATACCACATTTAGCTCTATGTCGTAAATATTCAGAAAAGTATTTTTCTAAACAAGGCAGACCGAAAATGTCTGCCGGCTGGCTGCCTCTGTGCAACCGCGTCGGGACGTCTTGCTGAGTGCAGAGGCGACTCCGGCTGCCAGAGCCTCCTGTCGAATGTGCTTCTGTCCCGCGGCAGAGTGGAAGGGGCGTGGGGGGTGGGGGCCTCGGCCCGGGCTGCCCCGCCTCGGCCACGCTGTGGCCCGGGCCAGCCGCTGGCCAGGTGCGGGGGGCGGGGCGGGCGGGAGAAGGGCCGTCCTCGTGTTTGGAGTCGTGTGCGAGCCGATTGAGTTCTCTACCTCATCTGTGTAGCGCGTAGGTGTACACCCGAGTGACTGTGGAGAATGTATTTATTTAACAGCTTTGTATAACAGAACCGAATCAAATGAAACACTAAATAAATGTATTTTAAATTATAGCCCCATCTCAGTCTGCTGCCTTCGCAGGGGGCCTGTGGGCCAGGGAGGAGGAGGATGGAGAGGAGGGCCCGGGGATGAGGCCTTGGGGGGAGGACCTGGGGAGGAAGACCCAGGAGGAGGAGGGCCTAGGGAGGAGGGACAAGAAGGAGGAGGAAAGGGAGGAGGACCTGGGGAGGGGGAGGGACCTTGGGTGTGTTGGGAGCCCTTGGCAGGCAGGTGTCCCCAAACTTGGGGGTGGCCCCAGCACACCCTGGTCTCTCTCCATCTCCTGTGCTCGAGCAGGGCGAGTTTGGGGTCTGCAGGGAGCCCCTGTCCAGTCCTCTGCCCCTCGCTGGGCACCTGCAGCCTTTCCTCAGCGCAGGGTCCCCGTGTGGCCCTGCCGTCCTCCTGCCCTGAGCCTGGGGTGCTCTGGGCACAGCCCGCCTCTCCCCTCCCTGGCTCTGGCCAGCCCCCCGCCCCAGCCCTCCCCTCCCACTCTTCTCCGTCTGAGCCCACCCTGGGAGTCCGCCACCCCTGGCTGGCTCCTTCCAGACCCTGCTGTGCCTCTTCTGCCACCTTGACCCCCGGGCCCACCCGGGCCACAGCGCCAGGGCAGGGGCTGTGTGCAGAGGAATGTGGGGTTACCTGCCTGATGGGAACACAGCTTCCTTTCCAGGTCTGGGGACACGGCTGCTGAGGAGAGGCAGGGGTGGGGGCTCCTGGTGTCGGCCCCTCCCCCGCAGCCTCTGGCCTGTGCTGGCTGAGGCCAGCGGGCAGTTCTGCCAGGCCCCTCCAGCGGGCACAGGCCTCCTCCTGGGGCCCTGGCTGCTCCTGAGGGCCAGTGGGGGCTCAGGCCTCCACGCCCAGGCGGGAGGGGGTTGCACGCTGCCTGGCTGGGGCGCAGTGGCCTGAATGGAGCCATTCTTCCTGGGTGACGGCGGCCGAAACTGTAGCTGAATTCAATCCAGGTGTGGGTGGCCGGCGGGGGCCGGGCTGCGGCAGAGAGAAGTCGCAGGCTGGGCAGGACCTGCTGGACAGCCAGCGCCTCCCACTAGGGCCTGCAGAGCCTTCTCCCTGGACACCTGGGTCTCCTCCCCTTGGTCCCGGGTCCCAGCCGTGTGGCCTGGGTGGACGCTCCGCGCGCCTGGCCCATCTTGTGCGATCCTGTGTCCGTGTGCTCGTGTGTGCATGTGCGTGTGAGGTTGGGTCTGTGTGTCTGGTGTCTGCATATGTGCACGTGTGTGTGCGCACAGGGGCTGTGCTCATGCATCTGTCTGCATGTGTGTGCAGGCATGTGTCTGTGTGTCTCTGCGTCTGTGGATTCAAGTGTGTGTGGCTGTGTCTGTGTCGTGTATGTATCTCTGCATGTGTGTTGGGGGGGCTGGATCCACATATGGGTGTCCGTGTGTGCATGTGTGTGCTGTATGTCTGTGTCCATATATACCCATGTCTGTGTGCATTCAAGTGTGTGCATGCGTGTGTGTGTGTGCCTGTGTCTTTGTGTCTGTGCTGTGCATGTATCTCTGCATGTGTGTGTGTGTGTGTGTGGCTGGGACCACACATGGGTGTCCGTGTGTGCATGTGTGTGCGTGAATGTGTGCCATGTCTGTGTCCACGTGTCCATGTCTGCATGCATTCCAGTACGTGCATGCATGCGTGTGTGTCCGTGTCGTGCGTGTGCGTGAATGTGTGTGCGCGAGCACCATGGGGACGCGGTGCTGGGCCGCAGCTCATCTCCTTTCCAGCCGCTGCCTGGCCACGCGCAGGGGTGAGGTCTGGCCCCGCCCCTCCTGTGGCCTCCCATGGCAGCCTAGAGAGAGGCAGAGGGAAGGAGGCCTGCCCTGTCCGACCACACCCACAGGTGGGCAGGGACACCCTGGAGCCGCGAGGCGCTTCCTCATCCGAGGGGCGGTCCCCAGGGACAGGGCGTCTGTCTCGGCCGCTGGCTGGGGTGAGCAGAGGCGGCCTCTGGGCTGCTTCCAGCTGAGCAGTCTCAGGTGCCACACGCAGGTGGGAGGGGAGACAGGCCCAGGACACACAGGTGGCCAAGCCAGGCTGGCGGGGCCAGGCAGCTCCTGGGCCCTGCTGGTGTTGGCAGGCATCTGGCTGCCCTCCAGGCCGGCGGCAGGAGATGGCTGGGGGATTAGGTAAGAGGCGCAGTTAGGTAATGTCTCAGAAGGGCCCGGCCTGTGCGGTGGAAAGGTATGGGGCTGGGTCGCCAGCCCTTCCTCGCTGACTTCAGAGATGGAGGATGGAGGGGAGGGGAGGAGGGGGAGGGCACGAGAGGAGGAGGAAGGGAGTGAGGAGGAGGACAGGGAAGAGGACGGAGAGGAAGGAGAAAGAGGAGGAAGGGAGAGAGGAGAAGGAGCAGGGGGAGGAGGGGAGGAGGAGGAGGATAGGGAGGATGGAGAGGAGGAGACGGAGGAGGAAGGGAGTGAGGAGGAGGACAGGGAAGAGGACGGAGAGGAAGGAGGAAGAGGAGGAAGGGAGAGAGGAGAAGGAGCAGGGGGAGGAGGGGGAGGAGGAGAAGGAGGAGAGGGAGGAGGAGGAGGAGGAGGGAAGGAAGGAAGAGTCGGGCTGGCCATGGGGCCTGGGGATGCTCCTGCTGTGTTCCAGGCCCTGGCAACCAGTGGGGACCCAGGAGGGCACCCAGCTGCAGCTGCCCACGGGGCCAGCCCAGCTGCACACAGCAGGCGCTCAGGGGGCAGCCCCCGGGTTGTCAGGGTGGCAGAAGGCAGTGCCCAGGAGGCCCAGCGTGGGGCAGCTGGAGGCCGTGGGCGGATGGGGGCCCCTCACCTCACTCTCACCTCCACACCCCTGCCCCAGCTGCCGCAGCCTCTCCCCAGTCCAGCACTGGCCTCTGTGCTCTGAGCCCACAGGAGCAGGCCTTGCGGGAGCTGCCACCTCCTGAGAAGTGCCCTGGGTCAGCCAGGCCAGGGAGGAGAGGGTGGCCTGGGGTCCCGGCCACGCGGGAAGGCTGCAGGAGAGCCCTGGGCTGGGGCTGGGAGACCTGGCCTTGCCTGATGCTGCCTCTGTGGCTCCAGGGCCTCGGTTTCCCTGTCTTCCCTGAGGGAGGTGGCCCCATCTCGACAGCCCAAGGCTCAGGGCCGGGCTTTCCCATCCGGCCGGCCAGGCAGGTGGAGGGGCCAGCGTGGGGCCTGGCTGGGCAGCTGTGCGGGAAGGGCCGTGGCGGGACAGGAGGAGGGTCTAGCCGGTTGCTGGGGAGACAGGAGCAAACAAATATTGCCCCCTGCAAGCCTACAGGGGGGTCCCTGTGGCGATGACCTAATCTGCCCACTCAACCCTGCTCCTAAGGCCAGGATGGAGGCGGGGGTCCCGCTGGCTGGGGGGAGCTGTGTTTGTGTTGGGCCCGCGTCCATGGAGACAGCAGGGGGGGCGGAGACGGCCCCTGCTGCGGTGTGAGCCAGAGGCCAGGGCCCCCTCCCAAAGCAGGGGAGCGAGAGGCTGGGCTGGGGGCAGGGGCGTGGGGGGCGGCTGCACGGTGCCTTTCATCCTGGCAGCGACCTTCCCCGTCCACATGGCTCTGCCCACTACGTTCTCAAACAAATTTTGACCTACAGAAAAGGAGCAGCCACCCTCCTGTGCACACCGGGTCCCCCTGGGACGGCCAGTGACAGGTGACCACACAGGCTAGTCATGGCAGCATTGCTGTGGCTAGGGGTCCCTCGAGGCTGTGGTGTCGCATGAGGCTGGGTCTCCTCTGAGGCTCGACCGCAGCAGGCTCTGCCTCCAGGCTCAGTGTCCTGTCAGACTCGGACCTTGGTCCTCAGGGCCCATCCCAGACTCCATACGCAGCTCCTTGCTGCGAGGGTCTCTCCGGGTGGGGGCGGCATCCTCAGTGCTGTGGATGGAGGGGTCCTGGAGAGAGTGGGCCAGAAAGAGGGGCCTCACGCTCTATGGAGCAGCCAGCCCTGGGGCCTGCTGCTAATTTTTATATTTTTTGTAGAGATGGGGTCTTGCTATGTTGCCTAGGCTGCTCTCAAACTCCTGGGTTCAAGAGATTCTCCTGCCTCAGCCTCCCAAAGAGCTGGGACTGCAGGTATGAGCCCCCACCGGGCCCGGCCTGAGAACACTCATTTTGCACAGCACATCTTGACTCTTCCACCCTTTCCTGGCCTTGAACACAGAGTGTGATGGTGGAGTCACAGCAGCCGATTTGAGATCGTGAGTAAGGAAGCCACATAATAAGAACAGCTGCTGCTGTTCTGTTAGGTAGAAGCAAGTCAGGGTGGGGTCCCCAGGATGCAGGGGCCACGGGGGCGTCTGAGAGTCTGTCTGCCATGACGCCCAGTATCCTGAGATTCATCCTTCACAATTACAGTTGACCCTCGCACCACACGGTTTGAACTGCTCCTGTCCACCTACACGGGGATTCTCTTCCGCCTCTGCCATGCCTGATACAGCAAGTTTAACCCCTCCTCCTCCTCCTCCTCCTCCTCCTCTGCCTACTCTACGTGAAGAGGACAAAAATGAAGAGCTTTATGACAGTCCACTTCCCCTTAATGGATAGTAAATGTATTTTCTCTTCCTTATGATTTTCCTAATGACGTTTTTCCCTCTTGCTCACCCCGCCGTAAGAATACAGTACATGGTATATGACATACAAAAGATGTGTTAATCAGCTGTTCATGTTGTCAGCAAGGACTCCAGTCAGCAGTAGGCTGTCAGTCAGCAGTTAATTTGGGGGGTGGAAAGCTACGCTCGGAGTTTGGCTGTGTGGGGTTGCAGCCCGTAACCCCGGGGCTGTTCAAGGGCCGCGCGTTTGCTTTCTTTTCTCTTCTGTCTCGAAAGATAGATGCGCCTTTCAGCGGGCAACTGCAAGAGAAAAATAAAAATAAATAAAAATAGATTCACCTTTTGTTGTTTTTCAGACCCTTTGAGAGGAGGTGGCGACACCTGCCTTTGTGCCTCTAAACGGTATTCCTAGTTCGGTGACCAGGACGATGTCACGCGTGGCAACGCAGCCTGGGTGGGTTGGCACCTTTCCTCCCCTCCCAGTCCTCCCCGAGACATTCGATGATGTCCCTTTAGGGGCTTTGCCTGACCAAGGATGTGTCTGGCCCCTCGGGGGCTGTCTGCTCTCCCCTCTTTCTCTGCACCCCAGAGGTTCACATTCCACTTGGAGACGGCGAGTCGCCAACCCCCACAGCCCACGCGCCACGGTCCCGGGAGCCACGGGCGCTCGTCCTTCCGCCATGACGCCAGCACGTGTGGCTCTCTCGTTCTGTCATCCCTTCTGCCCTGGTTGGATGTCATCGCTCTACAGAGAAAACCCTCCCTCCCCAGCTGTTCGTTTTCCGGCATTGCTAAAGGCACGCGGATTCCTTTTTAAAATTCGACGTGTCACGGTGCAACACCGCGGCTAGTCTTCGAGTGTGGCGTTTACTCTTTGAGAACGTCCTTGCTTTCTGGACAGCGAGGATTTTAGGCAGACGAGAAACGGGGTCTGATTTATGTGTTCACGGAGTTGCTCTGGGTACTTCAGGGGGATTAAAAAAAATGACACAGGAAGAAACAGAAATAACTCAGGGCACCACAGAGAATTCTACATGAACTCTAGTATCATCCGTGCGATCTGGGGAAGTGCCGTCTGCGGAAAAGGGATGGACGGCACAGAGAAGTAAAGTGCTCGAAGTGAAAATAGGGTTAGGGAAATAAAATTTCTCTTTCGAGAAAAATTGGAAAGACACAGCTCAAGACAGTGAGACAAAAACAGGTCGGCTCTTCCCTCGCTGCCTTCTAGCCACGGTGGCCGTGCCGCACGGTTTGGGCTGCAGAGGTGTCTCGATAAATTCCTGTGGAGAGATGGTCCCTTCTCTGATAAACAGGCAAAGGTTTGCTAAGAGAGCACCTGTTTGGTTTTTTGTTTGTTTTTCTTTTTTTTCTTTTAGGGACAAGATCTCACTCTGTCACCTGGGCTAAAGTGCAGTAGCATCATCACAGCTCACAGCAACCACCAACTGCTGGGCTCAAGCCTCCCGAGTAGCTGGGACTACAGACGCAGCCACCATGTCCAGCTAATGTTTCTTTTTGTGTAGAGACAGGGTCTTGCTTTGTTGCCCAGGCTGGTCTTGAACTCCTGGCCTCAAGTGATCCTCCCGCCTCAGCCTCCCAGAGTGCTGGGATTGCAGGTGTGAGCCCCCATGCCCGCCCCTTTCTTTCTTTTCTTTTTCCTTCCTTCCCTTTTTCCTTTTTTGTTTGTCTGTTTTTTTCTTTCTCGTTTTCTTTCTCCTTCCTCCCTCCTTCCCTCCCTTCCTTCCTAAAATTCAAAGACCATCGTATTTGCAGCGAACACGATTAGTTCACAGCATCCCTGTGATTAAACCATAAATATCTTTGCCTACATCTTGGCCCACGACCCCCTGGACCGCCTGGGAAATGCCTGGATTACGATTCACTTATGACTAACACGGGTTCCTTCTGAGGGAAGGAATTTGGGGTCATGTTTTATTCTCACGGTACATTATTTTTTATTTTGCTTGATTTTTAAAAATAAATGACACGCATCAATTTTGGTTTGGTTTGGGTTTTTGAAAGTCATTCTCACAGCAGAGGAGGGTGTGGACAGTCTGCCCGAGGCGCTCAGGTGAGAGTGACAGAGGAGGGACGTGTCGGCCCGATGTGGCCAGAACAGCTCCTGCCGCAGGGAGGGTCTGCCCAGGACCTTGGTGTAGGAGCTCTGGGAGGAGGGCAGAGAGTAGAGAGGCCGTGCAGTGCCGGGGCTGCTTCTTTATAGAGTCCTTCCTTCCTTCATTCATTCAATAAATACTCATCGAGCACCTAATATCTGCCAGGTAATGCAGATGCTAAAACTGTAATCCCAGCACTCTGGGAGGCCAAGGCAGGAGGATCTATGGAGACCAGGAGTTCGAGACCAGCCTGAGCAACATAGCGAGACCCTGTCTCTACAAAAAGTAATTAGCTGGGTGTGGTGGCGTGTGCTTGTAGTTGCAGCTACTAAGGAGGCTGAGGCAGGAGGACGGCTTGAGCCCAGCAGACAGAGGCTGCAGTGATGCAGTGAGCTGTGATCTTGCCACTGCACTCTAGCCTGGGGGACACAACAAGACCCTGTCACTAAAGTAAATAAAGTTAAATTGAAGATGTAAACTACATGCTTAATGGAGGAAAATATATCCCTGGAGAACTTTGTCCACACCACCGTCCTAGCTCAAACCATACGGGAAAAGCAAACTCAGATTACCCCGAGGAGCAGTCTCTCTGTGTGACCCCGCGGCAGCAGTCGGTGAGAGCAGAGGTTTCCGGCATCCGACCACAAAGGAGCCCCTGCCAACACCCGAGGAACACAGGGCCAACCCGAGGGAGAAACTGGCAAAGGAAACGGAAGGGCCACTTGGGGTGATGGGGCGTCTGACGGGGCAGGTGTCAGCTATGCTGGGAACGAGGCCTGGGGACCTGTAGGATGCTGGCCTCACAAGGCGGCTGTGGGCGCCCACCCTGCAGGTAACAGACTGGGAGGAAGGGGCTTCTCCCCGCCCAGCTGGGGGTCCTGGGGCTGGAGCCATCGGGAAGGGCCTGGCAGGCGTGGAGGGCGGCGGGATGGTCTGAAAGGAGCCGGCGTGGCATAGGGCAAGCCGGGCAGACCAGGACGGCAGCCTCCGGGAGAGGGGGAGGAGTACGGACCCAGGTGAGGGAGTTGAGATTGCGGAGAGGAGCTGAAAAATGGTGACAGGGCCACGGACCACAGGGCACGAGGCTGAGGGAGCTGCTAAGCCCGATGCTTCCTGAAGGATCCGCTGAAATTGGGAACGCTGGCATCCCAGGCACCTGGAGCAGGACCTGGAAGCTTCTAGTACTTGGAACTGGTAACTCTCCTCCCCTCCTGTCTGCCCCGCCCTCCAATTCATCTGGGAGCTGAAGAGTGAGGACTCCTCTATGGAAGGCAATAGGGACCCAGCCCCCTGCAGCTCAGGGGCCCTGGCGGGAGCCTCCAGGAGATGAAGGGTGGGTGGTGCCCCTCTGTCCATGGCTGCTCTCCTGGTGGCCGCTTCTCTTGCACTTGGGTACCCCACGGGGCTTGGCCCAGGGGAAGCCCCTGCCATGCTGGCCCAAGGGCCCCGGCCAGCAGACGTGGAGCCTGGAAGGTGTCACTGTGACTCATTTCTATGTGCCCCTGGCATTGGGATCCTGCGCTTGAGATGCTCCGGGGTCCCTGCCTCCACGGGCCCAGGCCTGGGCGGCTGGAGCTCCCTGGAGAGCAGGTCACGATTCTCAGCAGAGCTCGGCCCACGGGGCCCACCGGAGCTTCTGGAAGGCCACACGGCAAGTAGGAAGGAGCAACAGCCACCTCACCCAGCCCGGCCCACGGCATGGGGCCCAGCAGGGTGGCCAGCTCTAGACGTTGGTAACCATCACGGATAGCATCCGTGGCCAGTGACATTTGCGGTGCCCCGGGGACGTTTTCCCTGCCAAATAGCTCACTAGGGCCCACACGTGGAGGATGAACATGTGAAATCGAGGACGACACGGGGGGTTGTAAAGGTTTTATGGTGGGCGTCTGGGCCCGCGTGGTCCATGGGGGGCGGGGTGGGGGCCCGGCTGCCTCAGCCGCCCGTCAGCCCCACCGGCTCCCCCGGCGGATGCCTGCGTCCGCTCTCTGCCAAGTATGTGACGCCCTGTGCCGTGGAACGGCTGGGCTGGGTTCCCCAAGCCTGCCCCAGCGACGATCTGCGGGGCCCAGCGTGGCTTACGGGGTGCAGAGACCCCTTCCTGACTTGGTGTCTTCGTGGCATTCTGGCACTGGTACACAGTGGTGCTCAATGCGTGCTCATGCGTCAGATGGAATCAGAGAAGGGGGCAGCCTGGCAGCCGGCTCCCAAGGAAGTCCCTGAAGGGACCCAGGAGGAGGGGCCTGACGTGTTGGGTCTGGGAAGGTGCTGACTGGGCAGGTCCTGACCTCTCCAGAGAGGGAGGGAGCCAGGCTGAGTACAAGAGGGGAGGAGGGTTCTGGCTCCCCTGAGGCCCAGAGACGTCCAGGGTCCGACCCCAGAGCCTGTGTGCACAGGTGTCCCGCTGGTCCCTGCAGCCCCGGGGGTGAGGGTGCTGGGCTTGGCAGGGCGGTGCAGGGGCTGGTGGGGACTGACACCTCGGCCTCCAGCCAAAGGGCTACGCCTGGGTGCTGCCCCCGGTGACCTCCAGCCGACCCCTGGGTTCCAGGGCGTGCACTGCTGCTGCCCCCAGGGCCTGCAGGGTGGGACGCTCACCGGGCCCCGTCTGCCCCCCGAACACACAGTACCGCCACAGATGGGGCATGCCCAGGGGCCCAGGAGACCCACCCCAGGCACGAAGGGACAGCTGGGGGCGGCCAGCAAGGCCAGGCCTGAACTCAGGGGCCGGGAAGTCACGGGGCCGCCCCGGCCTCAGGAGGACAGTTCCTGAGCAGCTGGGTCTGGGCCGCAGCCACGAGGACATGCTCCAGCAGGCGCCGGGAATGCAGGGCCGCGCGGCCAGCTGTGTGCCTGCGGCTGCCCTCCCCAGCCCAGGCTGAGCACGGCTGACACGCCATGGTCATGGCCGGGTGGGGAGGCCGGGGGGCTGGGGCAGAGCAGGCAAGGGCCCACAGTGATGGCCCCAGATCCCAGGGCAGGGCCACATGTGCTTGGTCTTGCCCTCACCAGCTTTCTCCCTGATGCGGTGTCCCAGAAAGCCGGGGTGTGGCTTCCCAGGCCTATCACCCTGTCCAACCATCTGTGCCTCCTGAGCTCTGGCCCCTGTGGCCAGCATTCCCGCCCACACCCTAGCAAGACCCTGAAAGTCTGTCTGGACCACCCTGGCCTCATCCGTCTGTCAAAATCCCATCACAAATGACTCCAGTGTGCTGCCTCCTCCTGAGGGCAGCCTGCCGGGATTGCCTGCCCAGCCAAGGCGCCCACTGGGAACATTTCCGCCCCAGACAGGGTGCCCTCAGGGACAATGCCCACCTTGTCTGGGCCTTTCTAGGGTCTGGGCGGGCAGCCTATGAAGAGCCCAGTGCACCTGCCCAGCTGGGGCCCACACGTGCAGGGGAGGCCTGATTCCCTCCGTTTGCAGCCTGAGAGAACCCGGGGCAGGCCTGGCTGCCCGGAGCCCAGGAGGAAACTAGACGGGCGCACGAGGCCCAGCAGCCCGCAGACCACGCGCCTATCTGGATGGCTGCAGGGGCAGCGGGGACAGCAGCTGGGAAACCGGGCTCACTGGCCGAGCGTGGGGCATCTCTGCCGTCTGTGTGCCCAGGCGCACTCCCCGGTGGGCTCGGCCTTAACAGATCCCAGGGCCTGCAGAAAAAAAGGCTGGGGCCCTGTCCCGCCCCACCCCCCCAGAAAGATGAGCGGATTCTCGTACTATTAGGACTCTTTCCACGAAACTGACACAAGAAGGACACAGTCGGCACAACGTAACTGCGCAGGACACGGTGGGCTCGCTGCCTGCGCAGGCAGCCAGAGGGCTGGGCAGGGGCCGGTAGTGGAAAGTTGCAGACAGGAAAGCAGGAGCTGAGCAGGGACGGCATCCATCAGAGGACAGGGCTGGGTGGTGGGGGAGGGGGGCATCGGGTGGGATGGGGAGCACACTGGGGGGACCTGAGGGCCAGGCAGAAGGAGCCGGTGGGGGAGATGTGAGAGGGACAGAAATAGGACCCTGAGAGGACGTGTGGGCCCAGGTCACCTTATATCCTGGGGACACTGAAAGGCGTCAGCATATGGCCGTGGGAGGGTGGGACATTCCGGCTGTGGGTGTCAAGGCTGTGCTATGGCATGGAGTGTGGCCGCCCATCTCACAGCCTGAGGTCCTGCGGGCCACTGGCACCTGGGAGCCATCCTGGGGCGTGGCCTGGAGCGGGGCAGCTGGAGCAGCCTCTTCCTGTCCAGGGCTGCCCCCTCTCTCCCTGCCCATGCTGAGGCCGTGGAAGTCGGGGACGGTGTCGTGGACACCAAGGCTCACGCAGGACGTCCCTGAGGACGGCGGTTCTGGCGGGGTTTGTCAGCTGCCTCTGCCCGCCTCTCTCTCACGGGCTGCCCTCACACACCTGGCCCTGGATGAAGGGAGCTTTGCAACAACAAGCACCCTGTGAGCCGCGGCCCTGCCGTGGTCACGGCCATGCAGCCGGAGGAAAACATCTGGAGACGGGCGTCAAAGGGGGTATGTGCGTGGTGGAGGAGAGAGCAGACACGGACGAGGGCTGAAGGGAAGGACAGGTGACAGAGGGGACGGCCCTGAAGGGGTGCCTTCAGGATGGGCAGGGTGAGCCCAGTGCCACCTGGTGGAGGGGGCATCGCTCCAGGCTGGCCCGAGAGCTGCTCTTGCTCTCTGCAGGGGGGCAGCGCACGCCCTGAGCCCAGGCAGGACTGGCTGCCATATGTCAGGAGCTCAGGGGGCCAGCCTGCGACCCACCTGTCATGCCTGTGTCAGAGCCCCTCCCCCTCTGCTTGGTCACTCCCCTCGGGACCCTCCCTCCCTCTCTCTCTCTCCCCCATCCCCCACGACACCTTGACCCAGTGTCACCTGACAAACACATTATGTAAGAGGTGACCTTGTGTGCAGGAGCATGTACACATGTATGTGCTGCATGGGAATGCATGTGCACATGCGTGTGCCTGAGCATGTGTGCAGGAGTCAGACACCACGTGCATAGGACCAAGGGAGAGGGAGGTGAGGACATCTGTGCCTGCGGATGGGGACACAGATGGGCTTCTGTGCCACCACCCTAGCCTCCTGGGTGACACATTGACCTGTGCGGTGTCCCAGATGCTGGAAACTGTCTTCCCAATTCACCTTTCAGGGCTTCACCCGTGTGCCGGTCACAGGTCCACCCACACCACCACCACACACACGCCTGCCTCACTCCTCCCGCTCCGCCATCAGACATCCGTGCGTTCATCCGCCCATGCTTCCTCCGTCTGAGCATGGGTCTGCCCAACGCCTGGGCTGGGGTCCCTGTGGGCTCCCACAGATGGAGCGTCCTCTGCCACTCCTCCCCCCGTGGTTCCATGTGAGGCTGCGTGGCTGTGGATGGCCATACACGTGAGGGAGAGGGCGTGGGCATGCGTGGCTTTGTGGTTCCCTGTGTGGTTTTGTGGTTCCCTGTGTGGCTTCATAGTTCCGCGTGGCTTCGTGGTTCTGCATGTGGTGTCCTGTGTGTGTGTGTGTCTGTGTGTGTGCTGGGCATGCACCACCCCGTGTAGGCCTTGCAGCAACCCCAGAAGAGGGCAGTGACTTACATCCACCTGGTAGGTGGGGAAACTGAGGCACCATGGGGCTCATGATGTGTAAGGTCCATGATTCTGGTCCCCTGTGCCAGAAAGGCTGGGGACGGCTGCCTCAGGGCACCCGCATCGTGGGCTCGAGTACAGACACTCTACATGGAGTGTGCACGCGTGGGGCTGGCAGCGTGTGGGGCGTGTGTGCGTCATAGACGTGTGCGTCGTGGGTGCGTGTGCTGCGGACACCCTGGCCGGGGCCTCAGGGCGCCCAGGCCTCCCTCCGCGCTGCCCCGCCCACCCGCTCCCCTCCTCCCGTGGAAAAATCTGATAAGCTCAAGAGAAATTCCACTCCCGACAGCGTTTCAAAGGGACAGATTTAGTCGCCTGCGGTTCAGGAGAAGAACATCCAAGACGCAGGAGGAGATAAGCCCGGGTCCCTTCACCTCTCTCTGTGTTTTGTTCTGTCCTTGTTGTTTCTAAGGCAGGCCCTGAATGTCTGAGAACCAGGATCGGGGTGCGGCTGGGACAGGGCAACTACAGCCCCCACCTGGAGGAACCCTCCTGGGCCGGGTCTGGAGGGGCAGACATTTGGGGACCCCCTATACTCCCCTAGTCCCCCCTGAGCGTGGCCTAGAGGGCCTCCTTGGAGACCCCGTGGTGCTCCCCAGTCGTCTCTGGACATCTGGGTGGGAGCTGGGTGGAGGAGGAAGAGGAGTCAGAGGAGGCTTCCTGGAGGAGGAGGTGCCCACTGGGTCTGTGGGATCGGCCTGCGGAAGCTGCACATGCCAGACCGGACCTCAGGGCCCAGGTCTCACACTCTGCAGCCTTCTCCTGGGCATTCCCTTTCTTGCCCTGGCTGCAGGGGCTGAGGACCCAGCAGGGTGGCAGTCAACCACTGCCCACCCCTAGTGAGGACAGGATCACTGTGGGGCGCAGCCAGCCCCGGACCTGGGGATCCCCGGCCTGGAGCCCTTTCTTGGTAGGCCAGGCACAGAGTCCCCAGATCCCAGATGGCCCTTGGGGGTCTGCGAAAGGGATGGACCCCCGGTTGCCGCAGCCTCCTAGTCTACTGGCCCTTCTGCCCTCCCCAGACCCCAAAATGCCAGCCCTCGGGTGTCGCTGGCCGGGCTCCCTGCAGTCGGCACCAGTGGACCAGAGACTGCCCTGTCCTGGCCTGAGGTGGGGCCGCTGCGTCGTCTTTGCCTCTGAATGCCGCCCTGTGCCTGAGATGCCCCGGGGACACCACCCGGGGCCAGTCTGGGAGGGCTGCAGGGAGGAGGTGGTATGAGGGAGAGTGAAGAAGGGCAGGCCAGAGGTGACAGCTTTCGGGAGCCTGAGGGCAGGGGAGCCAGCCGCAAAGTGGTAGAAGTTGTTTTTTCTGGTCACGAGCAGTGCGTGAAGAGAGCAGTGAGCCTCGGCCCCTCCCGCCGCCCTCTCCCCGTGAATTCCCGGAATTCCTTCCCAGTCTCCCTTCTGGGCTGGGTGGGAACTGGGCCCTCCCAGCGCCCCCTGTGGCCACTCGGTCTGCAGCGAGCCTCCTCGGGCTGCGCAGGCACCAGCCTGGGCTCCTGGTCTTGGGTGCGGCCGGCCGGAGTGGCTGGAGGTGCCCAACACTCCCCTGGGCTTCCTGACAACAGAGAGAGAGAGACAGAGAGACAGAGACAGAGACAGACACAGAGCGAGCCGGAGCATGTGGGAGCTGGGCCACCCACTGTCCGGACCCTGAGGTCCCGCCACCATCACCACCCCTGTGTCACAAAGGCCCCCGGCCCCAGGGGCCCCCTCCTGCTGGGAGGTGTGGAGCAGAAGCAGGACCAAGCTGTCGCTGTGGCCGTTTCTGCATCTCTAGGGAGTGCGTGGCTCAGGGGTCAACGCAAACCCCACCAGGACCCGGAACTGTCTCTGGAGGTCTGGGCGACCCAGGAGTGCCCGCACCTGAGAGGGAGGCTGTGGCTGGGATGCAGGCCAGGGGGATGGAAGTGTTCACTGTGGGGTCCCCCTTGGGGCCCCAGTCCCACTGGAGGTGGCCCAAGAGACACAAATGGTCCCTGAGCCAGGCCAGATCCCTGCCTCAACCACTCAGCCCCTGACGAGGCTCCCTGCCCTCCCTGGGCACCGTGGGGCCGGGTGGAGGGGAGGGCAGAGGGGCTGGGAGCCCAGGGGCTTCCAGGGGAGACCTCCCGGCTGACGCTGCCCCACCTGCCCGCCCAGAGCCCCCCAGGGCAGCTCAGCCCCAGCCCCTCCAGGATCCAGCCCCCACTCTCGGTGCCAGGGGTGGGCCCTGCCCAGCCAGCCTCCTGTGTCCCTCTGTGTGAGCAGGGCCAAGTCCCCAGCCTGACAGGAGACCCTCTGGTGTGTGGGCGCCCACGCCCACGAGGACCCCATGCGGGCAGCACCTCTAGTTGAGCAGCTCCTCAATGACTCTTTCTACCAGCCAGCGGGGCCGGCCAGGGCTGAGGCTTTGCAGAGGTTGGTACCTGGCTTTTCCCGGGACAGTCCAGGAGGGCTTCAGAGGGAGTCCTCCAGGCTGCAGAGGGGCGCAGCAGGCAGTGGGCTCCAGGCCAGTTCCCCAGCTGCCGCCAGAAGAGCAGAAGAGACGGCTCCCGGGTTGGGGGGTCTGGCACCCTTGAAATCCTGCTCTCACCGAGGGCACAGGCTTGGTCCTGCCCGTGCATTGCCGGGGTGGGGCATCTACCCACGGATGCCCCCTGACCCAACCCAGGGGGGACCCATGACGCACGCCTCCAGCCTGCCCTTCCATGCATACCGAGGGTCACCCTGTCATGGGGCAGTCCTGTGCCACTCAAAATTTCTCTATGTCAAAAGCCAGGGTCCTCGCTCACCCATGCTGTGGACAGGGCCCTTCACCCCAGGTCAGAGGCTGGCAGCCTGTCACCATGGAAACAGCTCCTGCCGGAGGAGACGGCCTCTCTCCTCCATGTGATGTGGCCACATCCGGCAGGTCTGGGCAGTGGGGCCCAGCAAGGACTTGGTTTCGCTGGGGGCCTGCAGAGGCCAGTCGCTCGTGGCCAAGAATCCTCACCTGGCTTCTCCTTTGCAGCTGGCCGCATGGGGCAGTGTTCCACGGAAATCAGTGGCCCAGGTGCTGAGTTGGGGACCCCAGTGCTCCATGGGACCAAGGTTCCAGCTCCTGCAGACCCTCGGACAGTGGTGATCCCCACAGGTCACCGCATGGCCAGGTGGCCACCTCGATGTCCCCGTAGATTGTCCCGTGGATTGTTGGCAGGCCGATGGTGCCCTGGCCACGACTGTCTCCCAGCACACTTCAGGGCAGGGCTGGTGTCCGGATGTTGCGGGCCAGGAGGCACTCACCCAGCAGGTGGCTCCTTTTTGCAGAAGGCGTGACCTCAGTTCCCTGCCTGAGTAGCCCGTCTGTAAGGAGGAAAAGGGGCTTGCTCCTCCAGCCCTGATTAAAGTTTCTCCAACTTAAAGGCAGAATCAAGGGCATGCTGCACCCCTCAGAGGAGCTGGCGTGATGGGGATTTTTGTCACACAGCAGCCGCTGTCTGCTGCATCCTCAGCATTGCTCCCATGGCAGAACCCAGCCTTGCCTCTGTCCCTTGCAGCCCCCCTGCCCTGCTGTAGCCCAAGGTCATCTCCAACTCAAGGGCCCTGCTCTCCTGCAATGAAGCTCCTGGCCACGGGGACCCCGGATCGGCTGCAGCGTGTCTGTGGGATCTTGCATCCCCCTCCCCATGCATATGGCAGGTGCATGGAGACCTTGCCGGGCATCCCTCCCGCAGGACACCCCCAGGCCATCCCCTGCAAAGCTGTGGGTCCTCGGGGGCCAGGAGCTCTCCTGACATGGAATAGGTGGGGGTCTGCCCCCCGGTCTGACACCGCACGCCTGACGCAGGGTCTCCCAGGGCTCAGACCCAGATGCATCCGCCCGGCCCGGCTCTCCGCCTGCTCTCGCCGCCACCGGAACGTGTGTTATTTCACCTGCTGGATCCTGGCATTCCAGGGCAGGGCCGAGGAAGGTTGTAAAAACGTTGCGGTAACCTATATATTATTTTTATGCTGGTGCTTAACACAGCGTCTTTGACACATGTGCGGGAGCCCCGCCGTAAATCAGGCCCCGGGTCCGCCTGCATGCCACGCAGGGGGTCTCCGGGCCTCTTGCACATGTGCTCGCGCCCTCGGGGCTGGTGTGGGGTGCAGCTGCCGCTGTGTCTCCTCACCTCCCACAGAGCGTCCCCCGGGAAAGGCTGGCCCGGGAGTCCCAGGCCAGAGGCTCTGAGGCTGAGCCCCGCCTGTGTGGCGAGTGTGAGCGTGAGTGTGTGAACGTCGCTCAGGCAGAAGCCGGCCTCCTCCTCCACTCTGTGCAGCCTCTGCCTGGCGGGGCCGAAGGACTGTCCCCACCCACCCCAGGTGGGCCTGCCTTCTCACTCTCCTGGGAGGCTGGAGTCAGGGCCACCGGCTGTACCCTGGACAGACAGGGATGTCACATCTCCAGAAGTCCAGGAGCCTCTGGCTCAATCCAGTGGCTGAGGGCGTTGTATGGAGCCAGAGCTCTCAACAGCAATTTTTGAGCCTCAGTTTCCCCATCTGCACGCTACCCGCCGCTGAGCCATAAGGCTGAGAGGGCTGAGGAGAGAGCAGTTTTCCCCCTTGGGCGGCTCCCACTCTGGACAGGGATGGGTCGACGTGGTGGGCTGAGGACCCCAGTTTTCCTGACCTGTCCCCCGCCTGCAGGAAGACTTTGCAGGTGGCCCCTGGACCCAAGGACCCCCAGCCTGTGTTCCATGGGGTACAAAGCCCAGCCTGCTGCCTCCATGGGCCCCTCCTTGCCCCTGACGCGGGGAAGGGTCTGCGTCCCACCCTCTTCTGTCTGCTGTGGGGGCAGGGAGCCCCCACCCCGGCCCGGCTGTGCGGGGATGGCCAGTCTCTGTGGTTGCCCCAGAGGGCACATGGGCACGACATGAGGCCCTGAGCTCTGAAGTATTTTCTGAGTTGTGCCTGTGTGCCTCAGTGGGCCTGGGGCAGCCCCCTGCCGGGGTGGCAGGTCACACCCACTGGCACCTGGAAAATTGGCGGTTGGAGGGCTTTGAGGGTGTGAGCTCTGGCTGTGGTAACGAACCACCCCGAAACCAAGCGAGAGAATATGGCGGTCAACAGCCGCTCACCAATGATCAATAATCATTTGCTGCCTCTGTGGTCACTGTGGGTCAGGATTTGGGGACCGCACAAGGTCTGGCTTGGGGGTCTCATGCATGTGACTCCTGGCTCACCAGCCCCTCCAGCGGGGTCTAGCCTGGGCGGGACTGCAGGGGCCGTGATCGGGAAGAGGGGCTGGAGGTTCTGGCAGGCAGGGGCTGTTTCTGAGTCGGGGTCCTGGGGAGGGGCCTCTCCAGCACGTGGCTGGCCCTGAGTGAGTGAGGGTCTGTGGCTCGGAGGAAAGTGAGCCCTAAGAGAGAAGCCAGCTCCTGACTCAGCCGCCGGAGAGAGGATGCATGGCACCTGGCTCTCCCCTGCTCTGCCCCACCCTCCTCCCAGACGTAAGTCCCTGACGCCCCTCCCATGTGCAGCAGGGACCTCCGGGAAGGAGGGGAGTGGTGTGGGGGCATCTCAGGCCGAGGCGCCTCCCGTGTGGGCCTTCCCAGGCTCCTGGGCATGCGGGGTCGTGCAGGCGGGCGAGGGCACGGGGCTGGTGGATAACACTATCTGTAGCTGGGTGAGAAGAGGAGGCCCTATCGGTGCTGGCGGAAGGACAGGGCTCCTCTGGGAGATAACAGCCGACGGCTGGCAGCGACACCTGATAACACAGGCCCCACTGTACAGCCAGCCCAGGACCCTCTGCCTGCTGGAGCCCCGCTCTCTGGGCCATGCACACCTGGGCTGTGGACACCTGGGCCTTGGATACCTGGGCCATGGGGACCTGGGTCATGGACTCCTTGTATACCTTGTAAACCTGGACTGTGGACTCCTGGACCTTGTATATCTGGGCCTTGTATACCTGGGCTGTGGACACCTGGGCTTTGGACACCTGGGCTGTGGACACCTTGGCTTTGTATAGCTGGGCCATGGGCGCCTGAAGCCTGGGACAATTGCCTGGGCATCTGGCTAGCCCAGGCGCTGCCTTGGGTTGTGAGGGTGGAGGGTCTCTGGGCTTGGGCCTGCCTGCAGGGCTTTGCTGAAGCTGCCCTGTGGTGGTGGGTGGGCGGTGGAGGGTGGGCTTTTCCTCAGCTCTGCAGGAAAAGCATGAACACCATGAACACAAAGCTGCACTTCAGAGCAAGTGTCCAGGTGCTTCCAGTGCGTGTCCCTCCTGCACACACAGCCCAGGGGTGACTGTAAGCTCCTCTGGAGTGGGGGTCCTATCCTAGACACCCACTCCAGAGGGGCTTACAGTCACCGCGGGGCCTAGCAGTGGGAAATCCTGCCCACGGGAGCACAGGTCCTTCTCCTACAGAGCCACAGTCCAACAGGACACAGGATTCATCCCTGAGCCCAGCGTGGCCCTGAGGACAAGAGCTACAACCGAGACCCCCGGCCCAGGGTCCCAGGATGGTGCACCCCACTCTGCTTCTGCAGAGGCTGCGGAGAGGGGCCTGGGGAAGGCCACCACCGGTGGCTCCCAGCCTAGCTCCCACCGCCATGGCCCCCCTGCCCCGTGGCTTCCCTTTCCATGTGAAAAGTGTCTGGGGAGGGTCTCCAAGGCCCAGCCTGAGATACATCGGGCTGGGCGCCCCCTCCCCTTGCAGGGGCATGGGGGTGCAGAGCCTCTGGCTCACCACTCACTCCGCAGCTGTGCACGCATGCGCACGTGTGCGCGCACACATTTTTATAAGGACATCGGAGGTGGTGTCTGCCTTCCGCTCTGATGCATTTTATTAAAAAGGAAGAGGAGGGAAAAAGAAAGAAAAATAATTGAGCAGCTCCCACAAGGACCACACACAGTGGCACGGTGCAGCCTCGGGGCAGGGCTGGCCCCAGCTGGCACCCGCTGCCTGGAAACCCTGACCCCCGCGGGCGGCTCGGGGGTGGCTCACCTGGCTCACATGGGTCCCGCTGGCCTCTGCCCAGGGGCTCGACCTGGGGTTCTTTACACTGTCCCTGGCTGCAGGGCCCGCGTCCCCGCGCTGCGCCCGCGTCGCCACCCGGGTGCGCCCAAAGGGAGCGCTGGAGGCCCCAGGCTCAGGGCGCGGGAAGGAGGCTGGACCTTCCACAGCGGCGAGGGCCAACGGGTCCCCACCCCCGTGGTGACGAGGTTGAGAGCCTCCGCTGGGCGTCCCCCAGCCCCCTCCCCGGGGCTGCGCGCCCACCCACCCGCGGGCCTGTCGGAAGCCTGGAAGGACTTCGGCGGGGCGGGGGGCGGGTTTGGAAACCCCGGGAGGCGGGAGGCAGGGGTAGGCGGGGTGCGGGGTGCAGAGCCCGCCCCAGGCCCCGCCCCTCGGCCCCTCGAGGGTTCGCCCCGGGCCAGGGTCTGGCTTCTGGCTCCTCTGCCGCCCCGGCCAGGGTCCCCGTCGCAGCGCGGGTGAGGGTGGGCGCGGCCCGTTCCCCCTCCCCATCCCACCCCCAGCCCCGGCCGGGGCGGTGAGTCCCCGGCGCTTCCCAAGGAGACAATCGCTGCGGACGGACGGCCTCGGAAAAAATGTTCTCATTGTGAACATAAACAGGCGGCTCCGGCCTCTGCCAGATGTTCCTGGAAAATGTTTAGGATCCGAGTCAACGTATGAAATTTCCATCAAACTTTTTATTAATCAGGAGGCATTTGTTGTCAACCCCAGCCTGAGCCCTCTGGATGTCCTGGGAGGGGCCGGGCCTGTGCAGCCCCCTCACGCCTGCAACCGCAGAAGGGGGCTCAGCGGGAGGTGGGGGGAGGGGTGTGTGTAGGGGGCAGGGCTGCAACACCCCCACCCCCGCTGTTCCGGGCCAGGGTGGCTGGAGCGCCCCGCCCCGAGTGAGGGTGAGGTGGGGGTTGTCCCATGCTCGGATCAGGCCCCCCTCCCACCACCCGGGCAGAGCTTCTGGACAGCTCAGCGGTGATCTCTCTCTTTTATGGGGTGGGAGACTCGTAAAGAACCAAGAGCCCCACTTAGAAGCTGAAAAGCTTGGCTGGCAGCTCCGGCTGGGAGGGGCGTAGGCAGGAGGCCTGGGCCTGGGGGAGAGGCCTGGGGGAGGGTGTGCTAGGGAGGGGTTCTGGGAGGGGTGGAGGAGTCCAGGGCAGGAGGAAGTCCAGGGGTGAAGGAGTCCAGGGGAGGAGAAAGTCCTGGGGAGGGGTGGGGGAGGAGTCTTTGGGAGGAGGGAGTTTAGCAGAGGGGGAGTCCAAGAGATGAGGGATGGGGAAATCTGGAGGTGGAGGAGGATTGGGGGGGATTCCTGGGGAGAAAGGAGTCTGGAGAGGAGGGTGAGTCCTAGAGAGGAGAATCCTGGGGGAGGGAGGAGTCCTGGGCATCTGCAGGGACCCGCAGACAACTCCTGCCTCTCCCACTGAGCTGGGTGGGTGGGACCCTCAGACCTGGAGCCCACAGGGGCCTCTTCTGCAGCCCCCACAGGTCCCTGGCCTCCCACACCTGCCCCAGGGCCAGGCCAGGAGCCCCAGCAGCGCTGTTGGACAAGGGAGGGAGCAAGGAGTGGTCCCTATGGGGCTGCGGCCCACAGCTATCCCCTGGTGGGCTGAGAGCTGCGCCAGGTCCCAAGCAGACACGCTGGCTCACAGGTGCACATATGTCTTATGCCAGCTCTGGGCCAGGCCAGGGCAAGGGTGGGACATGAGAACAGGGACCCCCGTGCCCCCAGCTCAGCACTGGGTTCACCTCCCAGGTTAGGGCAGGGCACCGCCCCTTCCTCTCTCCCCTGTACACAGACAGGGGTCCTGCCCACACCGGGGCCCTCAGGCCCTCAGTGACCACCCAGTCCCGCCGCTGCAGAACTCAGGTGGCCGCTGTGGCCACCCTGACACGTTCCCACCTTGCTGTCCCGGGCTGGGCCCCCTCCTATAGGGCTGTCCCGGCCCCGGCCACCCCCGGCTGACTCATCTGCCTCTGAGATGGACGGGAACACTGTGTGATCCACTCTTGGCCACAGTTTTTACCCAGAGGGTCTGTTTTGGTCATTAAGCTACTGGGGAGAGATGGAGATTTGAGACCTGCTGGCCTGCGACGCTGCTGGGTGAGGGTCTTTTTTTATGGGCAATGAGCCTGTCTTGCAGCCCCCATGGGGGCATGAGGGGGTATGCAGGCCACAGCAGGGTGGTGAAGAGACCCTGTCATGCTCTCTTTATCCACGTCCCTGGGGCAGGGACAGCCAGGGAGGTGGCCTGCAGCGGGGCCATCCTCCATCCTAGATGCCCGGCACTTAGTAAGCACTGACAGTATGCCGAGCCCCGGTGAAAGAAGGACGGGGTCCTGGCGGGAGGGTCCATGGCGGGTGGGTTGGAGCCTCAGCCTAACTCGCATGGAAAAATCAGTAAGGGAGAAAAAGAATATTAAAAATCTCCATTTAAAAATTAAGGCAAGAAAGTAGAAAAAAGAAACAGAAAATTTGGTAAAAATGGAAATAAAAAAACATTAGAAACAAGTCCAAAGATATCTATAATCACAGTAAATGCAAATGGGCTATTCTTACCCCCTCAAAGAGCATGTCAATCAAGTTGTAGGGGTTTTTTTAAGTTCACAGCCCCCAGCTATATCCTGTTTTCAGGAAATGCATCAATATAATAGAATGTATTAATAGAAAACATGGGGAAAAATATGTCAGACAAGTATTAGCTGAAAGAAAACTGGTGTAGTTACGTGAACCTGACAGACAGACTTCGGAAGAGAAGGTACCGCAAGGGTCAGCGCTGTCTGAGAAAGGCTCTCGTCACATAACCCCGACCTAACGGTGTGGGCAGAATTCCGTCTCAGCGGGCATGGGGACACATTCTCCCCCAGGTGTGCCTGCAACATCTGAAAAAGAAAATTCAACACATTTCCAACAGTATAGACCGTGTACACCAACATCTCTGACCACAAAACAATTCAATTAGAAATTAATATATAAAAGATAATTTTCAAAAATCCCCGTATCTTTGGAAAGAGAGTTGTTAAGAAAGTTTAGCAAGGTGGCTGGATATAAGATATAATATCAATACTAAAAAGTCATTTGGATTTTACATGTAAACAACATAATCATTAGAAAACATACATATAAACAGCAAACCATTAGAAAACATACTTTTTTTTTAGAGACAGTCTCACTCTGTCCCCCAGACTAGAGTGCCGTGGTGTCATCATAGCTCACTGCAACCTCCAACTCCTGGGCTCAAGTGATCCTCCTGCCTCAGCCTCCCAGAGTGTTGGGATTACAGGCGTGAGCCACCGCGCCCGGCCTATATATGCCCATTCTGTTCTTTTACTAATATTGCCCCTTGAGCCGTTAGCTGCATATTTAAGTTAATAAAAAATTAAACAATATCTGACCATTTCCAGGGCAACAAAAAGACTTTAGAGCACTTTAATTCCAATCATCCCTTTCCAACTTAATATTATTATTTTCGTTCTCTTTAACCTCCCAAATGAGACGCTGTTTTATTATTTTATGGATAATGTTTGTTTTGATTTATCCAAACATTTACCGTCCTGTTAGCTCACCATTTCTTCTCGCACACTGGACCGTCCCTCTGGCATCATTTGACTTCTTGAAGCACGCACTTCAGGAATTCCTTGAGAGCAGCCTTCTGCTGTTAAATCCCTTCCATTTAAGTTCATCTTGAAATGATTTTATTTTGCTTTTGTCCTGAAGAAATAGATTTGCTCAAGACACAGTTCCAGGTGGACCTTTATTTCCTCTCAACGCTTTGTAGCTATTTTTCTAATGAATTGATTATCGCTGCATGACAGATTATGCCAAAACTGACGGCTTAATGCAACAATAATGACTTGTTTTTCTCCAAGGTCTCTGTGGATCCGGAATTCAGGAGTGGCTTGGCTGGTCTAGTCTATCTTGTGATCTCTCATGAGGTTGCAGTCAGATGGTGGCTGGGGCCGCGGCCATCTAGAGGCTGGCGTGGAAGAGCTGCTTCCGGCCTGGCTCCTCACACGGCTGCTGGCTGGAGGCCATCGTCCCCCTCTGAGCGGACTTCCCCCGCGGGGATGCGTGACTGTTCTCAAGCCATGGTGGTTGACTTCCTCCGGAATCTGCAATCCAAGAGATCCAGCCTTGGAAGTCATACGTCGTCACTCTCTCAGTACTCTTGGTCACACAGGGCTGATCCTGCGCGGTGTGGGAGGGACGACACAAGGGCACAGATGCCAGGAGGCGAGGGTCACTGGAGGCCATCTTGGAGGGGTGGCCATATTGCTGTTGTTCAGAAGTCTATACGTCTTCTCTCTGGGTCCTTGTGAGATATTTTCTTTGTTGGTGGTATTCTTCAATTTCACTGTAACACGTCCAGATGTAGGATAATGTGTTTCCTTGATCTGTGGCTTTATCTTTTTCATCAGTTCCAGAAAATTCTCTTAATGTCTCATACATTATTCTCATGTAGCCATTCCTCAGTAAATCCTTGCCATTTTCTTCTCCAGAGAGAGAATTCCAGACACATACTAGACACTGTCATCGAATCCTCTCATGTCCGTTCATCTCCATGTCATATTGACCATCTTCTCTGCTGCATTATGGATTAAATTCTACGGATATTCTTCTACTCCACGATTTCTCTCCCCAACTGTGTGTAGCTGCTGAACCCATCCGGTGTCGTGTGTGTGTTTTAAATTTAAGGATTGATATTTTACGTGTTTAGGCCTTAACGTTATAAAAACCAACGCTGTTCGTTCCCGAAGGTTTGCTTTTATACGCTGTTTTGATAATATCATTCTTTATTTCTCATTTTAAAAGACGTTTTCATTTTGAGAAATAACGTCTGTACAGAAAATCTCACAACCCAGATTGTGCAGCCGCGAGAGTGGTTACAAAGGAAACAGCTTGGCAGCAGGGGAGCAGCTGGAGCGAGTCGTAATCGGCTCCTACCGGCCTGTGAGCATCCCGTGCCCTCCCAAGAACTCCCTCCTCCTCATCCTGTAACTTCCTCCCAGCCGTCACTAGCCTGAACTTGGCAGTAATAGTTTCCGTACTTTTCTTTATACTTGTATCCATAAATACCATAGTCTAGTTTTGCTTGTTTTTTGAACTTTGTATAAATGAACTCATATAGTATATATTATATATTCTATTGTGTCTAACACATTTTGCTCAGCGTTAAAGCTGTGAGATTCATGCGTATTGTTGCTTTTTGCTGTAGTCTGTTTTCACTGCTGAGTAATACTCCACTCTGTGAATGCAGCACTGTTTTTTAATAGCATCTTCTGTTGTTATATATTTGGGTGTTTCCTTTTTGGGACAATTGTGAATAATGAGGCTATGAATATAACTTTTCCATATTTCTTGGTGTACATATGCACACTTTTGGGGGTATATAGCAAAAAATGAAATTCCTATGTTAAAGGATAGATACATATTCAACTTTAGTCGATGATGCTGAACCGTGTTCCAAACCAATTGACCCAATTTTTAAACTTTTATCAGCAGCACATGAGATTTTCAGTTGTACACACTCTTGCCCCTACTTGGTGTTGTCTGGTTGCTTTTTTGTTGTTTTGTTTTTTAATATTAGGTATTTTGGTGGGTGTGTAGTTGTATCTCACTACAGTTTTAATTTGCAGTTCCATGACGGGTGATGGGGTTGGTCTTTGGAATACCCTTTGTTGTGAAGTGTCCATTTGAGTCTCTTATCCATTTCTCTATTGGGTTTTCTTTCTCTCATTGATGTTTTTGAATTCTTCATATTTGTCAGTTTTATGAGTTACTTTCTTAGTAACTCATACTAAGTGCGTTATTTTGTGAGTTACTTTCTTAGATTCTGTGGCTTTTCACTCTCTTAATAATGTGTTCTGATAAACATAAAAAATTTAGTTATAATGTAGTAAACATTTTAATATTTTCCTGTATGGTTAATCCTTGGTGTGTACGTGCGTCTTTCTAAAGAAACACTTGCAGGGACAAGGTTGTGACGGTATATTCTCTTCCGCGAGCTTTGCCTTGTCTTCACAGGTGGACCTAAATGTACCCGGCAGTGGCAAGGTGGGAGAGAGAGGCTGTTTCGTTATTTTTCCATATAGATATTTAAAAAATGCCTCTCTTTCTCCATTACCTGCAGAATCATTTTTTTTCTTGCATTGAGTGTCCATACGGTGATGCGACTGGTTTTCAGCCCTCTGTTCTATTCCACGGGCCCGTTTGTTTATCCACACGCCAATACGTCTTCTGTCTTATCACCGTGGCGTTGCTAACATCCGGTAGAGGAGGCCGCCCCATCTGGTCCTGCTTCTTCCAGTGTGTCTTGGCTACTCGTGCCCTGGTATTTCTGCGTGAGTTTTAGAACGGGCTTGTCAATTTACACGAGAGCGTGGAATTTTTGCTGCAGTCACTTTGAATTTAGAGACTGGCTTGGGAAGAGTCGGCACCTTGCAATATTGAGTATTCCAACCCACGGCCATGGGTTGTCTCGGGCTCCCTGGGTAGTTTAGAAAGAACAGAAATCTATTCTCTCACAATTTTGAAGACGGGAAGTCCAAGATCAATCCAGGTGCTGGTATCCACCGGGGGCCTTCCTGCTGCGTCCTCATGTGGCGGAAGGTGGAAGGGCAAGAGAGAAGCTGTTCTCACCTGGCAGAAGAGCACAGGTGAGCAAACTCACGCCCCGAAGCCCTTTTTGTATTAATAGCAGCATCAATCCATTCATGAGGGCAGAGCCCAGCACCTCCCGACACTGTTGCATTGGGATGAAGTATCCAACACATGGGCCGGACGTGGTGGCTCACACCTGTAATCCTAACACTCTGGGAGGCCGAGGCAGAAGGATCACTTGAGGTCAGGAGTTCAAGACCAGACGAAGGAAGAGCTAGATCCTGTCTCTACTAAAAATAGAAAAAAGTTAGGCAGATGTTGTGGCGCATGCCTGTGGTCCCAGCTGCTCGGGAGGCTGAGGCAGGAGGATAGCCTGAGCCCAGGAGTTCAAGGTTGCCGTGAGCTGGGCTGACGCCACGGCACTCTAGCCCGGGCAACAGAGTGAGACTCTGTCTCAAAAAGAGAGAAATCTTTGCATGACCCTAGGTTACTAAGATATCCATCCATGCTTTCCTCTAAGTTATATGGTTTTAGCCCTTACCTTTAAGTCTGTGATCATTTTGAATTAATTTTTGTGTTTTGCGCGAAGCGAGGGTCAGCTCTTTCTCCCCTTCCTGCTCCCCCGCCTTGGCTTGCGGATGTCCAGTGTTCCAGCTCCCTCGCTGAAGAGACGGTCGTTCCCCACGGCCGCGCCGGCACATCTCTGTTAAAGGTCACCTCTGACACATGTGTGCTTGTCTTTCTTTCTGTCATGTTGGGACTGGTGAGTGAGAGGTGGGGACAGCCACCCTCCAGCCAACGCAGTGACCCATCAGCCTCTCCTGCTGGGGTCTTAGAGAATGTTCACGGTGGTCGTTTCGTTAGAGGGTGCAAAATAGTTACGTTGTAATTCTGTTACTCCTCTTGCATTTATTAGCTGGAATTCTTTCACTGTAAGTGAATTTCTTTGTCAACTGTTTGGCTTCCTTGAGGTCGGGAAGGCAAGATACGTACTTGGTCTTTTCCTTTTTTCAAATCGGCTCTCAGAATAATAAATCGATTTCCTAACACCATTCAATGGCGATCAATGAAGGTTAGTTTTTTTAGTATCTTTATAAATTTATGAACTTTGGTATGTTTGATGTGTTTCCGTCTACTGCATTTGTATGGTTTTTGATGCCCAAACTGGTCAGGGAAAGCCGCTTCAGTTGTTGAGATTTTGACGCAACCCTAGCAGGTGCTGGTCTTGAGAGCTTTCTTTCTTTTTTTTTTCTTTTTTTTTGAGACAGAATCTCACCCTGTTGCCCAGGCTAGAGTGCTGTGGCGTCAGCCTAGCCCACAGCAACCTCAAACTCCTGGGCTCAGGAGATCCTCCTGCCTCAGCCTCCCGAGTAGCTGGGACTGCAGGCATGCGCCAACATGGCTGGCTAATTTTTTCTATATATATTTTTAGCTGTCCAAGTAATTTCTTTCTATTTTTAGTAGAGACGGGGTCTCGCTCTTGCTCATGCTGGTCTCGATCTCTTGAGCTCAAACAATCCACCCGCCTCCCAGAGTGCTGGGATTACAGGCGTGACCACCACGCCCGGCCCTTGGCTGCTTTCTTTCTGCTCTGACAGGCGGTTCCTGGCCATCGGTGCATGTTCTGCCCTGACCTGCATCACCCGTCCACCTGTTGGACCTGGATCCGTTAGTGGGGCTGGCGTCTGGGGGTTGGGGGTCTCAGGATGCTGCCTCAGTTGGTTGTGATTTCTAGGCTTTTTCAGTAGAAAGACCTAAAAAATACTTTTTAAAGATGAGAAAATACATGTTCATTTCATACGGATATTTCCAGTTCCGACTGAGGGGTACAGGGTTTTTACTTACCAGCCGTGGGATTGTGTTTGCATTCCTTTCCTCGGAAGCTGACAACGCTGGTTTCTAACCATTAACAGAACTTCTTGTTTGCTTTATCTCGCAAAACTGTTCAATTGTTCAGAAAAGCAACGTGGCGGCATCACTGCCACGACGATTACCCAGGACAGGTCAGGGTCCCTCCGCCGTCCTCTTTGTCCCGAAGGCTTGTTCCGCAGGGGCCTGGACTCAGGTCACCAGTCGGCGGCCACGTGACACGAGTCCTCTCTGATTCACCCTCCGCCTGGATGTAGGGTGACATTCGCTTGCTTTATTTTGCTTTCTTTCTTAGGATACTGGTTTTAAAATCTTCATTTTGTTTTGAAACAAACCATGAGAGTAATTGACATTGTTCCAGAGTCGAATCTAGAAAACAAGGTCTGCGCCGAGGGTCCGGCTCTGACCCTTTCTCCTCCGTCTCGGCCCCTCCCTGCCGTAGGCGATCGTCTTACGTGTGAGGCTTGTCTCTGTGTTTACAAGGCGCGAACAACGGTACATGCGTGTTCCTTGCCCCGTGTACTTCCCTCTGCCCGCAGTTTCCACGTCATCCTGGAGACAGACCTGTCCTTCACCGCGGTCGGGAGGGACCGGCGACGGGGACCCTTGCCTGGTCCTTGCGAGCGAGCGGTGCCGCGGTGGACGGTCTCGCACACGCGTCCTTCCGCGTCCCTGCTGGAGATCCTCGGGTGCCCTCCGAGAAGTGGGATTGCTTGTTCAAAAAGCAAACGCAAATCAGAAACAGGACTTTCAGTCTGTACAATGTTCGCCTGTGGACACACCCCTTCTATTCAACCTTTGGGATATTGTTATTCCTATTTGCTGTTGTAAATACGGTTGTGGTGAGCAAATCTGTGACTGCGTCTCTGAAGACGTTCAGATGATTTCCCTCCAGTGGGGTCCAGCAGCAGCGCCGCGGGGCGGGCATCAGCCTCTGTGGACCCCATGGACAGCCGTGTCTGCAGCAGCTGCCTGCTCCTTGCCTGCCCCGCCTGGGCCCCCTTTGCTTGCCAGGCCCCTGAGATTTTCTTCCCAGCCCATCTGCTCCTGTGGCTTACGTTGCCTTGGTGACTGTGCACCTGCCCCCCATGACCTCAGGCCCTCCAGAACCGCCTGGCCTGCCTGTGCCCACCTCGCGGCTCCCTTCTTTCCACACTGCTCCCCCGCCCCACCCCACCCTGCCGAACCACTCCCCGCCGCCCCACCCCGGCTCTTTGCAGAGTGGAGCCATCCTGGTGCAGTTTTCCTGCTCTTTCCCTCCTGTGCCTCCTTGTGCAGGTTGCCAGCTCCTTGTGGGCTGGGGCCAAGCGCCAGGAAGCCTCACGCCCAGTGTCCAGCCCTGGCCTTGCGGCCAGAGGTGCTCAGGTGGGTGGGAGTGGAGGGAGACCCTGAGCTGGGAGCCTTCCCTTTTGCAGACAGGGCCCAGGCCCAGGGAGCCCAGTGTCCCTGCTGTTCCCTGCTTCAGGGCCCACGCCCTGCTTGCGTGGTTTTCTCTGACCACCTGGTGACCTCCAGGCACCCTCCCCACCATCTCAGGAGGAGGCACCTGCCCCAGGAAGGGGCGTGTCCTCTGCTGCCTGTCCGACACTGGGCAGCTGTCGCTCCAGTCTGGAGTCGAAGGCCCTCCTGGGCATTCCTCTCTGAAGAAGAGACTGCCCAGCCCAAAGGAAAGGCCTGAAAGTTGCTGGTTGTGCTGGGTTCCTGGGGAGCAACGATTAGCTCTTCCTCCTCTTCCTCCCCCTCTTCCTCCTGTCCTATGCTTCTTCTTCTTCCCTCCCACTCCTTGGTGGCACCTGCTGGGCTCTGTCTGACCTGCTGCCTGGCCCCTCCCCCTGCACAGTGCTGCCCCAGCCTGTCGAACCCACTTCCACCCCGAGACCCTGAGCCATGTCCCCATCTTCTCAGAGGCCCTGGCGGCCTTGCCCCCACCTGTCCTGTTGCACCCCACGCTCTTCTCCGCCGACACGTCCAGGGTTTACGCATCAGCTACCTGTCCCGAAACAGTCTGGTCTGTCTGTGCCCAGTGCCTGGCACACGCTGAGCTCAGCAAACGTTGATGGAACGAGTGAATACGTTTCTTAGGAATGCGTTTTCCTTTGATTTAAGAAACCTGGTCACAAAGAGGACAGCTCTGCTGAACTGTCTCCTCTCGGCCCCACTGCACGTTCTCCCGCAGGGGCTGTACAAAGCGGACCAACGGTTCGGTCCGGGCGTCGAGACCCACCCCGACGGCAGCCAGGACGTGGGGCTGTGGTTCCGGCAGCACCTCATCAAGCTCTGCACCGCGGTGCCCGGCGGCTTCTCCCTGCTCAGCCGCCCCGAGCTCTCCGGCTTGTGCACATGCGCCCCTGCCAGGATCCACCTCTCGGACGGGGAGACGCTAGGGTGGGGCCCGCACGAGGGGCAGGACCCCTTTTTCTACGAGTACAAGCGGTTTCTTCTGGATGACGACCTGACGCTGCCCCCAGAGATGTTCATCTACTCAACCGACAACTGCCACCTGCCCATGACACGCTCTTTCCGCAAAGAGCTGGACGCCCGCATCTTCGCCAACGACATTCCACCGTTCGTGGAGGATGGGGAGCCCTGGTTCGTAGCAAACGAGACCCCGCTGTTGGTCCGGATCCAGGAGCACGCGTACAAGTTCAGGTGAGCGGTCTGCTCCGCCCCCTGCGTCCCGCTGTCCCTGCGCACGCAGGGCAGGTTCCTCCAGTGCTCGGCGCCGGGCGCCACTAAGGGCCTGAGTAACTCTCAGGGTTGTGTCCCAGGGTAAGGTCAACGCGCCCTTTCACTGAGTGACTGACACAGCGCAGCAGTGGAGAGGGCGGGAAGCCCCTGTGCGTGGTGAGCGGGGAGGAGAACCCCAAGAGGGAGAGCAGGGGGGAGCCAGGTGGGGCTGTGTCTGTCTGGACAGGTGAGCGGTCCCAGGATCCCTCTCGCGCACACTCGGGGGAGGTGGTCGTGAGGAGGCTGCTCACTGAGCACGCACCCAGGGGAGACCGAGGCTGGTGTGCAGCTCTAGACGGGGTGTGGCAGGGGATGAGCTCCGGAGTCGTGGGGCTGAGGGCAAGTCCCGGCTCTGGACCCTGTGCGTGGTCCTCTTGTGCAGGTTGCGGCTGGTGCCCCGGCCCCCAGAAGGGTGTCTGTGACAAGAGTTCTGTGGGTCTAGTCCCTGCTCGCGCTTGACATGGAGAGAAGCACTTGTCATCCCTGTTACGTGTTAACCCAGGGTCTGCCCGAGAGCCGAGGGTGGGAACACAGGTTAGGGTTGGGTGGGCACCTGCCAGGCCTGTGGCTTCTCCAGGGATGGTATGAAGAGAGGAGCCTGCTCTGTTGGTCTCCAGAGAACCCTGCCGCCCCACCTGGAGCCCCAGGAAAGTCAGTGGCCACATGAGGAAAACTGCTTAAATTCTTTACGCTAAAATATTCAAGAACATTTTAACCCCTTTTAACCCCTTTCTTAAACTTTGTCTTCAGATATCAATAAACTGTTTAGAATGCATATTTTGTGGGTACAAGTGGCTACTTTTCCATCCATGCAACCATCCATCCACCTACCCATCCATCCATCCACCCACCCATCCATCCATCCACCCACCCATCCATCCATGCAACCAACCAACCATCCATCCACCCATCCATCCACCCACCCACCCATCCATCCATCCATGCAACCAACCAACCATCCATCCATCCATCAATCCATCCATCCATCCATCCATCCAATCACCCATCCATCCAATCACCCATCCATCCAATCACCCATCCATCCAATCACCCATCCATCTACCCACCCATCCATCCATCCACCCACCCATACATCCATCCATCCACCCACCTATCCACCCATCTATGCAATCATCCATCCACCCATCCATCCATCCACTCATCCACCCACCCACCCATCTGTCCATCAATCCATCCATCCATGCAATCACCCATCCATTCATCCATCCACCCACCCAGCCATCCATCCACCCATCTGTCCATCCATCCACCCACCCATCCATCCATCCACCCATCTGTCCATCCACCCACCCATCCATCCATCCATCCTTCCACCCATCCATGCAATCTTCCCTTCCTCCCTCTATCCACCCATCCATGCAATCACGCAACCGTCCACTCACCCATCCATCCACCCATCCATCCATCCATCCACCCCCCCATCCACCCCCTGATCCATCCATCCAGCCAGCCACCCTTCCATTGTCCATCCATCCATCCATCCACCCATCCATGCAATCACCCATCCATCCATCCATTGTGCAAACATCAACTGAGCCTGTAATCACTGATGACTGTTGGGTACAGAAGTCACTGTAAATCCACAGGTTCTTGATCATGAAGGGGTTTATGTACACTGAGGAGGCTTTGTGTTGCGTGGTGAACAAGCATGGGACGTGTGTGTTCTCTACTCAAACAGAAAAGTGAGCGAGCAGAGGGTAGGGCGTGGGGGCTTGGTGCTGAGGGGCAGACCCACGTGTGTGCTGGCCTCCTGCCCACCCAGGGTCTCTGCTGTGAGAGCTTGTTTCCCAGAAAGCATGAAGTGGCACATCAGAGATGCATAGGGTCCACTTGAAGCTGGCACGTTCCTGTTGTGTGAGCCCGAGTGTCTTTGCCCTGGGCGGCACGTCCCCATGGCTGCATGCATCCAGGCCGCCTGTGATCGGGGCTCCGCATGCTGAGGCACTCACGGTGCAGGGAGCAAGGAGGCCCCAGGCAGGGTGTGGGTCTGAGGAAGGAGCAGAGGCGGAGCCTGAGGGAGGTGGCCACCCTGGCCCTTTCTCATGGAGGTGTGGGGTGTGCAGAGCTGCCTGACGCCACTGGGCCCATTGTGTCGTCAGGAACAAGAAGGCTCACAGCAGCTGGAACATGGGCGCCATCCTGGAAGGGGACCGCGGTGGCTTTGCCTGTAGCGGGCCCAAGGAGCGGTTTTCCAAGGAGATGATCCTGAAGGCTGAGGAAGGGGACCACGACTGGATTCAGAGGGTCCTGAGGGACAACTTTGCCAGTGCCGACGTGGCCGACTCCAAGGGCTACACTGCGCTCGCCGCAGCCGCGGTAAGCCCCGCCCGCAGGTGCCTACAGGAGTGCTTACCTGTGCGGGTGCTGTGGGGTGGGGGAGCTGGGGTCCAAGGGGGGCTGGCATGTCCTCACCTGCTTCTCACCGTTCAGTGGAAATCCCCTCACCTGGGCGTGACATGCGAGGCCAAACTGGAGTGGAGGGCTGGGGCCACGTCCGTCACCTCTCGGCTCCTCTGTCCCATGCTCGTCCCCACAGCATGCTTGGGTGTGTGTGCCAGTGCCCCGCCCTGTTGGGGGTGGCCTCGCCAGAGGCAGCAGGACGCCAGGCGACCCTTCCCGCCCCCTGGCCGAGGGCCGGGCACATCCTGGCAAGCCTGGCTTTGTCTTCCTCCAGATTCATTGTCACTGTGACATTGTCAATCTTTTGCTGGACTTCGGGGCCGACGTGAACAAGTGCACGGACGAGGGCCTCACCACGCTGAGCATGTGCTTCCTCCTCTACTACCCGCCCAGGGCTTTCAAGCCCAACGTCGCCGAGAGGACCGAGCCTGAGCCCCAGGTCAGCCCTGGGTGGCCACCGCCTACCCACCGTCCACCGATAGTCTCTCTGCCCAAGTGTCCACCAGCCACTGCCCTCCTGTGTGGACCAGGCTCGCGCAGGGCAAAGCGTGGGACAAGGCCAGGGGGGAGGGCGCAGGAGGGATGGAGCCTGGGTGTATTTTATTTAGCCTGATGTATCCAAAATCGGATCATTTTGGCGCGGCCTTCCCTGGGCCTCTCCTTCACATGCACCGTGCACTTCGGTTTCGAGCAGGCCACGTTCTTGAGCTCGGCGGCCACATGCAGGGTCACACAGCCCCTGGCATGGCTGGCTCGGTGCAGGTTTCTGTGCGGTGACTCCGCAGGTGTCTGCGTTTGCCTTTGAGGGTTTGCGGCAGGTGCCCCCGCCACGGCTCTGTCCTCTCGGTCTCGGTGCTTGGAAGACCATCCTAGGCCACGCCGGTCCCTGCTGAAGAAGGTTGTTGAATGGGGTTGTCGCTCTGATTTCTTCTTTCTTCTAACGACACTTTTTGGAACTTTCCAAAGGAACCCTCGAACCCCCCGGCCCTTCCAAACCTTCTGTTCTCCGTTGCGGACACAGACACGGAGACAGAGCGTCCCCGTTGCGAGGAGGGCGGCGGCGAGCTGAAGCTGCCGCCGTGGGCCCCGGGCAGCGAGGAGGGCAGCCTCTCCCTGGCCACGCGGCGCTCCCGGGAGTCCGCCGACCAGAAGAGCAGCTCTCTGGCCTGGGACCGGCCGTCAGCGAGGGGCAGCACTGGCGACAGGGAGAAGGAGGCCGAGGACACGCCGGGAAACGCAGACAAGTGCACTCCGTACAGCGACGAGACGCGCTTCGAGTCAGACGTCTGCGTGTGCGACCTGTCCATCCAGCTCTCGCAGAGCCTGCTGGAGAAGAGCGCGCGGGCCCACAGCTTGCTGACCGGCCCCGCCGGCTCCAACCAGGGGACCATGCGGAGAATGGCGCTGTCCTTGGTCGAGTAAGTCGGCGCCACGCGGGCTGGCGGGGGCGGAGGGTCGTGTTTAGGGTGAACCATGTGCTCAGGGGACCCACGTCACTTCCCTGCGCTACCGGGAGGTGATGTTTCTGGAGATGTGTCTGGATGTCTGTGTGTCCACTGGGTCCGCAGCCCCCACTCTGACCGAGCCTGCGGGGAATGCCAGGGGCGGGTCCACTCGGTGCCGTCCTGGCCCTGGTGCAGCCTCTGGCCCTGGTGGTGCAGTGTCTCCCTGGTGGCCAGAGCGGGGGAGTCCTGGCCACCGTGCATGTGGCACCTGCCGCGCTCCCCACACCCCTGGCCACGCCGTCCAGACCAGTGGGTCTCAACAAGTGGCTCTTGCACCCCGGGGGCCAAGACCCCTTGAGGGAGTCTGCCAGGTAGAGACGGTTCTCACTGTGATCCCGAGACGTCGGCAGCCTCTCCGCTGTGCGGGCGTCGCTGACGGCGCAGGGGTGCATGGCCAGCACCGGCCCCAGCACCGCATCGGGCAGGCGTCGTCTTTCCCCACGGGAGGGTGCCGGCTTCACTCGCGTGCTCTTGGTGAAGCAGAGAGCGGCTAATTTTGTTAGATCTCGATGCTGTAATATCGTGTGTGAGGAGAGCTGGGACGGATGTCTGAAGCGTGTCTGCTGCAGACCAGAGTGCGAGGTTCTCCCGCGGGCGCCCTGGGGCGGCAGTGCCATCGGCCGCCTTTTCCTCCTGGGACTCGATTTTTGATCAGAAGAAAGACCAGCAGGTGTGCGTGCTTGTTCATCTCCCCAGCGTAGCCTGTTCCTTTACGGAGCACATCCGGCCGTATCTGCTGCTTGAACATTTGCGTTTTCTTCAAGTGAAGTTAGCATCTTGGACACTGTGTCCACCAAGACCTTCCTTGCGTCCTTTCGCCTGAGTCCTGGACGGTTAGAGACTTTATGGCGAGATGATGTCATCGAGAGAGTTTTCGAGCTGTCTGGCGACGTGTGCCGATGCTGGGAAGACCTGCGTGTGTCTGGGAGCTGGCTCTCCCACGCTTTTCCCGCATGACCCGTTCTGATGCGGAGAACGGTGCTGGGGTGAAGACCCTCATGGGAGAGGGAGACAGTGGGTCTTGGTGTCGCCATGCCCGGACGCCGCCTGACGTGGTTCCAAGTCCACGCTGCAGCCAGGTGAACCGCCGCTGGTCCAGCTCCCGCCCGCATCGAACAAGACCATCCAGAATTATCTGAAAAGACCATTGAAATGATCCTCTTTTCCCCAGCCACATATCTGTGGGAGGCGAGATTGTCTGTCTCCGTAACCAAAGGGACATATTGCAACAGACGGGCCCGGCGCACGGAACAACCCGCCACCTTCCCTCAGCCAGACGCGAAAGACTTGTAAACGTGTACCACGCCGCCTGCCTCGTCACTGATTGGTTTTGTTTTGTAAAATGCAGTAACTCTGCACTGAAACGTTATATGCGCCAACGTGCAACAGGTGTGTCGTCCTTAGTTTTTGAATACATTGGTAAGCATTTAAACATTTCCCAGTCTTAAAGATTTGGACCTCGGCGGGCACTGATACAGAACCACGTGCACAAAAGCTCCCTGTGTGCTCAGAGCGGAAAGGGTCCCGGGAACGGGGGTCTGAGAGCCGCTGCTCCAGGCTGACTGCTCTCCCCGCCGCCTTCCTGCCTCGACGGCTCTGCGCTGGCCGTGGGTCAGTGCGGCCTCCAGACCCTCCCTGCCCGCCAGCCCGCGCAGCCACTCTCGACCCCGCCTGGTCCTCATGGGTGGCCACCGCCTCCCTCCGGCTCTTTCTGCCTGCGGGCGCCTGGCCCAGCCACCTGCCTGGCTCCCCCGTCCCTCAGGCCTCCCTGCTGGGCCCCCCACCCACCATCTCTGCCCTGTGCTCCTCTTCAGAGGTGCGTGTGTGTGCGTGTGAGGTGTGGGCTGGGTGTGTGTGGTGTGGTGTGTGGTTGGTGTGGTGTGTGGTATGTTGTGTGATGTGTGTGGTGTATACGTTGGAGTGTGTGTGTGCGTCTGAGCGTGTGTGGTGTGTATGTTGGAGTGTGTGGTGTATATGTTGGAGCATGTGTGTGTGTGTGTGTATTCTGTAGCACACACACCACACCGCGCCCTCCCACCCATCCCCACCTCCGGCGCCTGCCCTGCCCTGTCCTCGGGGTCCTGTCCTGGCGGCTGGCGTGAGGCCACTTGTGCCTTCCCTGCGGCCGTGACGGTGTCGGTGACGGTGTCGCTGCTCCTTGCAGGCAGAGAAACCGCTGGCAGACCATCCAGTTGCTGCTTCGCCGAGGCGCGGACCCCAACCTGTGCCGCGTGCCCATGCAGGTCCTGTTCCTGGCCGTCCAGGCAGGGGACGTGGACGGGGTGAAGCTGCTGCTGGAGCAGGGCGCGCAGACCGACATCCGGCTGCCCCCCAAGGTAGGCGCCCGCGGGGACACGCGCAGACTCCCGGGCCTGGCCCGCGCCAGCACGTCCCCAAGCCGTGGCCGGGAAGCCTCAAGGAGGGCAGGGCAGGCGTCCTACAGAGGGGCCGTCCCGCCTGGCAGTGTTTCTCGAGTGTTTCTCTCTCCTGTCCTTCTGAAGCTCCTGCGCGGTGCGTGGTAGAACCCCGAGCCGTCTGACGTGCTCCTGAGTTTTATTTTTGGGGTGCGTTTCTGTTCATTTGTACTTGTGCTCTGTTTGGGGACGTTCCTGAGCTCATGTCCTTGTCTCTGGGCTCAGCCGCTCACCGAGCTCATCCTGCCGCGCAGCTCAGCAGTTCTCTCATTTCAACGCAGGTCTGAACCCTTGACCTCGGGTGGGTTCTGTCGCGACGCGGCACCGTGTGCCCTTCTGGTGCTGGGCTGCAGATCCTGCAGAGTACCAGGCTCTTGCGCCCCCCCCACCAGGGCTGGAGTCCTCTGGTGTCAGCATTGTCCCCTGTGGTGTGGGTGTCCCCACGCCGGGCGGCCCCACTGCTATGGACCCCTATCACCGTCGCCCCTGCCCGAGTGCCCGGCTGCCGCCGCAGTCCTGCTCTCTGCTGTGGGTGCCAGGCCCCGGGGGCGGGGAGATGCCAACCCTGCTCTCGAGCTTGGAGACTCCGTTCTGCCCTTGAGACAGCAGCTGCCAGGGGCCTCAGGCGCTGTCTCCCCAGGTCGCTGGCAGGGAGGCAGGCAGCCACTGCCCTCTCGGATTCCTCTGGCCGGTCCTCCTGGGACAGCTCTTCCTGCTGCCCACCCTCAGAGGGCCTCCCGGGCGCCCGTCTCCACGGCGGCGGCGGCTTCCTATCTGAGCAAGGCCACACTTCCGGGCACTGGGGCTGGGGTGCTGGGGGTCTCTGCCTGGCCCCACTGTTTGCTGCCTGCTCCCGGAGGCCAGATCCCCTGACCACCTCCGTGCTGTGGTGCTCAGAGCATCCTCCACGGATGCTCTCAACGGATGGCCAGAGGCCACCATGGCTGGAGAACGGGGTTGCTTGGCCGTCAGCGAGGGGGCGTCTGAGCCAGGGATGGGAAGGGGCTTTTCTCGGAGGAGGATGTGGACAACTGGTTTAAAATCACGCTGGTGCCGGACCACCACTCCTGCCTGTGGCCTGGCAGATGGGGTGTCCTGGGGGAAGGAAGGACACGTGGATTTTGCAGCGTGTTGAGAGCTCTCAGTCAGTTCGGTCACCGGTGGGCACTTGCCTGCTGCTGCCTCCGCGGACCCCTCGTCCTGCGCGTCCCGGGGCTGGCCAGGGTGCGATGGTGACATCAGGCTCAGATGGTGCGGGAAGGAGTCAGGCAGCGCATCTCTGGCATCTGGGCCTTCAGGGACCTCACCTGCCCGGCGCCAGGATCACCTGCCTCCCCTCACCCCTGTGCTCCCTCTGCAGCTGGGGTCCCTGACGCCTCTGCACATCGCCGCTGCCCTTCCTGGGGAGGAGGGCGTCAGGATCACGGAGCTGCTGCTGCACGCCATCACCGACGTGGACACCCAAGCGGCCGACCAGGACCAGGTGTACAAGCCGGACAAGGTACGGCAGGCGGGAGGGGAGCGGGGACCTGGCCAGGCCGAGGAGTCCTCTCTGCCCTGTGCTTGCTGAGCACGTCCGGCTGCTTGCAGTGGGACGGAGCCAGGGCAGGTCCAGAGCAGCCCACCCAGACTGACAGGCTTGTTTCGGTATCAAGAGGCAAAGCTAATTGATTGAAATAAGTGAGTTAAGAGCTGTTTATTCAGGTAGCTTAGCAGAGCGTGGGGTCCCCATGAGGACATTTTGCAGGTAACTTGATCTCACGCCTTCCAGAAGGTTGTCTTTGAGGCCGTCCTGCCCCGCCCTGCTCTGCTCTGTCCCGCCCTCCTCCCAGCCACCCCTGTGCAGCGGGGGTGGCCCCTCACAGCCCCTCTTGGTCCCCTTGGCCTCCCACCTGCTGCTCTCCAGGGCCAGGGCCCTGAGTGGGCTCTGAGCTCGGAAGTACCTGGCCAGGGCGAGCTGTTGCTGGGGCCCCTATCCACCTGTGCTAGGGGCAGCGGCTGGCCCTGGGGGGCATGTGGTTTCTTGTTTTTAGGGAGTGGCTGCCAGGCTGGCTTGTCTCCTTTTGACGATGTGGGGACCCAGAGATGGTAGCCTCTGGAGCTCGTGGGCTGCGGCCAAGTGGGCTGACACCTGTCCACCAGGCGCCTGGCTGGAGGGAGCAGGGCGGGACAGGCTGGCCTCCCAGGGCTGGGCGTCCACGGGTGGCACCGTAGCAGCCTCCAGAAGGCAGGGGTGGGGCACAGTTGACCCAGAGGCCTGCTGGGGGAGGGTGATGCATGGGAAGAGGGGGCGGGTGCAACACGAGGTGGGTGGGGTGGCCGGCGGGGCTGGTGTCCCCATTCACACTGAGCTGCGGCCCGGCCACTTGCAGAGTTCGTTCTTAACCCCTCAGCCGTGGGCCTTGCCGGCCTGTCAAAGCTCCCAGAGAGCCCCACCCATGGCCGTGGAGCCCCGTCTCCCTTCCTACACGAGCGCCGAGCCCCTCGAGGGAAGGAGCTCTGTCGTCTTCCTCCTTGTGCCCCCCAGAGCTTTGTGCAGCCCCGACACGCGGCAGAAACTGCGAGGCACGTGTACACACGTGGGCCTGTGGCTGGTGCAGCTCACGGCATGCGAGGTCCACGAGGGGAGGGCGCAGAGTGGCTCTGACCACTGTGGGGCACAGGCACATGGAGGCCGGCCTCAGCGCTCCAGAGGGTTTCACAGGATGGAGCCACAGACCCGTGGCCCCAGGAGAAGCTCGCTGGCTCCTGTTGCTGCTTCCTGGGGCTCGTGGCCTGCCCTGGCCAGCACGTGGCAGGTCTCTGGGCACTTAGAGGGGGCCAGGGCCAGCACTTAGCCCTCCGTGTGCACACAGCCGGACCTGCTGTTCTCAAGCATGAAGCTCAGCAACGAGCCGGGCCTGCCCAGCACCTACTACAGCCCGCACCCACCCACGGCTCCCCCGGAGGAGGGGGGCAGGACGGCTCTGCACGTGGCCTGCGAGCGGGAGGGCAACAGCAAGGTGAGCGCAGGGCGCCCAGCCGCCGGGCCGCAGCCCACAGGGTTGTGCGTCCTCGTGCTGAGCCGCGGGCAAAAGCCAGGAGTGGGAGGAGGAGTGGAGGACGGGAGCCTCCGGCTCTGGCACGGGACGACCATGTCAGAGCAGCCCTGGGCTGACAGCCGTGTGTCCGTGCACACGCGTGAGGGCCTTTGCTGTGCTCTCTGTGGGTGTGCATATGTGTGTACACGTGTGTGTGCAGGTGTCACATGCCTGCACACACCTGCACGCCCCTGAGCACATCTGAGTGTGAGCGTATGCGTGTAGGTCAGTACGTGTGTGGGGCAGGGACGTGGGTGTGGAAGTGTGTGCGTGACTGGTGGATGCACACATGCATGTGGTCTCTGCCTGCCAGCTCCAGGCGGGGAGCCCTCGGCATGTGGTCCCCCACAAGGGTCCTGGCTGCTGGGGTCCAGCCGGTCGCTCTCCTGCCTGCAGGGCAGCCGCCCTCGGTCCTCCTGCCTCATCCTTCCCAGGACTGAACAGGGCACAGCGCAGAGCGTGCGCCTACCCAGGCGAAGGCCACATGTGCCCAGGTGCACACGGGTGTGGGGCCCGGGTTGCCACGTGGAGTCCATTTCTTACTGGGGCACCCAGTCAGACACGTTGGGGAGCCTCTGGCCGGGCTGCAGCTGTCCTTGCTTCTGACCCCATCTGCCACTGTCACTGGCCTCTGACTCAGGCCCGGAGCCCTGCCAGGTGTCCCACTGGCCCCGTGGCTGCCGCCTCCTGCCTGCCCTGGGGTCGATGCCCAGCAAGTGGGGCGCAGGAACCATGCTCAGGTGGCCGCATGGCCAGCTGGGAGTGAGGACACTGGGCAGCCGGGTCTCAGCTCTGCCTTGCGGTGGCTGGTGCAGCCTGGCCCATCAGCTGTGGGGCACGTAGCAGGCTGAACCTCAGTTTACCCACCATAAGGTGGAGCTGATGACCCTGGGCCTGCAGCAGGGTCAGTTGGCCACCTCCCAGGGCAACCACTGTGTGGTCCTGACACTGGGCCATGCGTGTGAGTGGCGTGTGCAGTGCTAGGAGGGATGGGGGCAGGTGCAAACAGGTCACCTGCTTCAGAACGTCCCTGGGCAAAGGCTCCTTGGGGGCTACGGGGAGGGAGCAGGTCCCTCGGGGTCTTCCTGGGGACGGGCGGCCACCCTGACCAGAGCCACCTGAAGGTGTCATGAGCACACGAGGAACAGGGATGGCTGGGTTGCGAGAAGGCCTGGCCCAGGCCCAGCCACGGTGCACAGGCCCAGCTTTGAACACGGAGTTTCCGGCACATGCTGTGTCCTTTCCACTGACTGCAGGATGGGAAAAGTTCTGGGGACACGGAGTTAGGAGACGCTAAATGTGATGCTGTTGTAGGTGAGGCGCAGACCTCGGGTGAAATCCCAGTGCTGAGGGCAGGAAGGCTGCCCAGCGCCACCGCCCTCCCCTGCAGGGGAGGACGGGGGGACCCGCCCGCAGGCCCTCAGCGGCTTCTGGGGGGGGAGGGGAGGCCCGGCCAGCACAGGGTGTGGGAGGGTCTCAGCAGGGCAGCAGGGAGCAGAGCGGGGAGAGGCCGAGGTTGCAAGATGGGTGTTTCCTAAATGGAAGCGAGAGTGTTGCCGGCTTCTGAGCAAAAAGGACAGCGGAGGGACTGCCTGGGGGGGAGAAGGGCAGGACGGCAAAGGGCAAGGATGGGCCACCCTTCCAGGGAAGAAAATGCCCTCTTCGGCTGAGGCTGAGGGCCTTTTTGTTCTTTTTGGAAAAAAAAGAGAGCCAGAGTCTTGCTCTGTCGCCCAGGCTGGAGTGCAGTGGCCCAATCACAGCTCACTGCAGCCTCGAACTCCTGGGCTCAAGGAGTCCTCCCAGCCTGGCCTCCCAAAGTGCTGGGGCTGCAGGTAAGAACCACCCCGCCCTGCCAGGGGCTGGGTTCTTCACACGCAGGGGTTCCCGTGCGACCCCGGAGCTCTGGTGAAGGAGGTGTTCCCAGTCACACCTAGTGCGTGCCAGGTCCTGCTAGGAGGGTCGTCTGGTCTTGACTGTCCCCTGTCCACTGAAAACAAGCCGTGCATTAATTTATACCTCAATGTTCTATGGAAATGATGAATGTTTAGAAAACATCCTCTCAGTCTGAAGATGCATCCAACTACCCACCCACCCACCCACTCATCCATTCATCCAAATGTTAGTACTCTGTGTGCCAGGCAAGGTGCTGGGCTGGAGCAAGCAGCAGTTGGGGGATGAAATTGAGTTTCTGGCACTTAACTGAATGCTTGCTGGCAGGTGCTCCTTGGGAGCAGGGTGTCTCTCTAACCTGTTGCCCTTCTGTCTGTCCACCCACGCAGTGTGCCAGGGACATCGTCCGGCTCCTCCTCTCCCACAGAGCAAATCCTAACCTGCTGTGGAGTGGCCACTCCCCGCTCTCCCTGTCCATCGCCAGTGGGAACGACCTGGTGAGCATGTTCTCCACCCACGGACCTATGCACCTGTGCTGTTTCCATTCCTAGTGCTCTGCCCCTAGGTAGTCGCTGGGATTTGATATTGTTGGCCATTTATCCACCCACCCATTCGTCTGCGCTTCCATCTACCCACCCGTCTATCCACCCAACAGCCCATCCACTCATCCATCCGTCCATCCATCCATCCACCTATCCACCCATCCATTCAGTTATCCATCTATCTATGTACCTACTCATTCTTCCATTCCTCCATCCTTCCCTCCAATCGTTTATCCATCCACCAATCTATCTACCCAACTACCCATCTACTCATCCATCCATGCATGCACTTATCCACCTATGTATGCATCTCCTCATTCTTCCAGCCCTCTATCCTTCCTTCTGTCCAATCATTCATCCATCCATCCACTCATTGATCTATCCATCCATCCATTCACTCATTGATCTATCCATCCATCCATCCACTCATTGATCTATCCATCCATCCATCCATCCATCCACTCATCCATCCATTCACTCATTGATCTATCCGTTCATCCATCCACTCATCCATCCACCTTTCCATCCAACCACCCAGACACCTATCTATCTACCCAACTATACCTACTCATCCATCCATCCATCCATCCACTCATCCATCCATTCACTCATTGATCTATCCATCCACTCATCTGTTCACCCACTCATCCATCCATCCACTAATCTATCTATCCATCCATCTATTCACTCATTGATCTATCCATCCATCCACTCATTGATCTATCCATCCATTCATCCATCCATCCACTCATCCATCCATTCACTCATTGATCTATCCATCCATCCATCCATCCATCCACTAATCTATCTATCCATCCACTCATCTGTTCACCCACTCATCCATCCATCCATTCACTCATTGATCTATCCATCCATCCATCCACTCATTGATCTATCCATCCATCCATCCACTCATCCATCCATCCACTCATTGATCTATCCATCCATCCATCCATTCACTCATTGATCTATCCATCCATTCATCCATCCACTCATCCATCCATTCACTCATTGATCTATCCATCCATCCACTAATCTATCCATCCATCCATCCACTCATTGATCTATCCACTCATCCATCCATTCACTCATTGATCTATCCATCCATCCATCCACTCATTGATCTATCCATCCATCCATCCATTCATTGATCTATCCATCCATCCATCCACTCATTGATCTATCCATCCATCCATCCATCCACTCATCCATCCATCCATCCACTCATTGATCTATCCATCCATCCACTCATTGATCTATCCATCCATCCATCCATCCATCCACTCATCCATCCATCCATCCACTCATTGATCTATCCATCCATCCATCCATTCACTCATTGATCTATCCATCCATCCATCCACTAATCTATCCATCCATCCATCCACTCATTGATCTATCCACTCATCCATCCATTCACTCATTGATCTATCCATCCATCCATTCACTCATTGATCTATCCATTCATCCATCCATCCATCCACTCATCCATCCACCTTTCCATCCAACCACCCATCCACCTATCTATCTACCCAACTACACTTACTCATCCATTCATCCATCCGTCCACTCATCCATCCATCCACTCATCCATCCATTCACTCATTGATCTATCCATTCATCCATCCATCCATCCACTCCTCCATCCATTCGTCCTTTCATTTAACTGACACTTATTGAGCATCTACTATATGTCAAGCAGGCACCATTTCAGGTGCTGGTGCTAGATAAAACGATGTCCCTGCTCTCAGTCCTCGCACATTCTAACTAGGGGAGTCAGACCACACACTAGTGTGCAACGCAATTTCAGGCGATGATAGTGTCATGGAGACAATAAAGCTTGGTGAGGGGATGGCGAATGATGGATAGGTGGGCGGCGTGAGGTGGGGCTTGCGGGACTTCTGCACGGGCCAGTCCCTCTCCCCTCCTCTCACACGTGGAGCCATTCACCAGCAAGGCTGTGGCCCCGCTCAGTGCCGGCCCCATTAGAGGTGGGGCAGTGGGCGAGACAGCTCCATGCTGAGGGGCAGAAGCTCCTCAGAGCCAGCACTGGGAACTCGTGCCTGGCTGAGTCTGCTCGTGCTCCTGGGCTCCCGGGCAGAACCTCGGCACATGGCTGGGGACACAGTCACAAGCGAGACGTGCCTCGTTCTGCCTCTGGTTAAGAGGTCACAGTGACACAGGAGCAGGGCAATGTCCAGGTAGCGTACAGATGCTCCTGGCCCCTGCAGGGGACCTGCCCTGTGGCTGCCACTGCCTGGGGCTGGGAAGCGAGTGGGAGCCGGGACCCATCAGAGCATCCGCATCTGGGCAGCGTGAGAGAAGGTGCTGGAATCAGCCCCTGGGTGGAGTCCAGCTCCTCCCCGAGGAATCAGCCATGCGGCCCCTTCTGGCCCAGCGCCGTCTTCTGCGAGGCGGGGCGGCCGTGGACCTCCGGGTGGGATCCATGGGAAGAGCCCTCGATGGGGCTTCTGTGTGGAGGGTCAGTCCTGGAGAGGCCGAGCTCTGGGGTCTCCTCTTCAGTAAGGGGAGGTGACATGGTGGCCACTGACAGGCCTGTCTGTGTGCCCAGGTTGTGAAGGAGCTCCTGTGCCAGGGGGCTGACCCCAACCTGCCGCTGACCAAAGGCTTGGGCAGCGCCCTGTGTGTGGCCTGCGACCTCAACTACGAGCACCAGCGGAGCACGGACAGCAAGCTGGCCCTGGTGAGGGGGGGGGAGGGGAGGGGGAGGGCTGGGGCTGTCGGAGGGGCGGGACCCCCGTGTCCTCATTCCCGGTGGGTGGTGGATCGTTGGCTCTGCACTCTCTAAGCCTTGGTGGTCTGAACGGTTGAGAGAGAACAAAATATCGCGCGTTCCTTACAAAACGTGAAGCGGCAAAACCACTCAACAGGCAAAGGCGCTCCCCGGCGCATGTCCCGGTGCAAACGGTCCGGCGCAGCCACGTGGGTCTGGCTTTCTGATGTCGCCCGTCAAGAAACCCGGTGCCTGCAGCTGGGAGGGGATTTGGGGCCCGTCTCCCAGCTGTGGGGAGCGAAGCGGCCCTCGTGAGGTGCCAGCCCAGCGCCCAGGAACCCTTCCCCGAGCCGGGCCCGCGCTCTGTGGCGGGGTTGCCGCGGTCCTGCCCGTGTCGGGCTGTGTGTTCAGTATACTTTTTCTTTGTGGGGGCCGCAGGCTGTCTGAGCGGCGGCATGGCGGGGCGGGGGGTTTCTGCCACGCGTCTGCGCGTTTCTGGCGGCCGCGCTCTGCCCCAGCAGTGTTCCGTCGTCCGCAGCTTGCCGCAAGTATAGATCACGATGCTTGTGGAGTCTTTTGTTTCTAAGTTTTTGCCAAAATGAGGTCGTGCCATATAAGCCTTTTTAAGAGAATCGTGGTAACACACACACGACGTCAACGTCACCGTCTGCACCTCCGTGGGCGCTCGCTGGCCGGCACGGCGTCCATCTCTCCCACTTCTGCGTCTTGCAAACTGGACCTCTGTCCCCATTGAAATAACCCCTGGCCTGGCGCCCACCACTGTGCTTCTGCTCCTGTGACTGGCTCCTCCATGGCCCTCACAGGAGTGGCACCGGACAGTGTTTGTCCTCCTGTGACTGGCTCGTCACTCAGCACGGTGTCTTCAGGCGTCGTCCACGTGGCACAGGAGCAGGTGTCAGATTCCCCTCCTTTCTGCGGCGGAGCGGCGTTCCACGGGGTGGGCGGGCCACATGCTGCTTACCCATCCTCTGTGGACGGGCGCTGGGCTGGGCTGCCTCCACGGTGCGGCCGGCGTGACTCACGCCGCTGAGAACACGCACAGACGTCTCTCCGGGGCCCTGCTTCAGTTCTTCGGGGTGCAGGCCCGGCGGTGGGGTTGCTGTGCCAAACGGCAATTCTGGGTTTCAGTGTTGAAGGACCCAACGTGCTGTTTCGTCGCAGCTGCTCCATTTCACGTTCCGCCAGCCGGGGCGGACTCTGCATTTCACACTCCAGCGTGGGTTCCAGGGACCCCCGTCCCCGCCAGCACTTGTGGTCTTCCGTGTCCTTGGTTTCAGCCATCCGGCGGGTGTGAGGCGGCATCTCACCGTGGCTTCCATTTGCGTCTCCGTGATGATGAGTGAGTGGCGCTGGGAGTCCTTCCCTGCCACTGTGGGCCGTTTGCCTGTCGTCTCTGGAGAGATGTCTGTTCAGATCCGCTGCCTGTTTTTGAGTCATGTGGCTTTTGTTGTTGTCTTTAGGAATTCTCTGTACCTTCTGAATGTTAATCCCTGATCAGGTATTTTCTCCCATTCTGTGGGTTTCACTGCGTCGAAAGTGCTTTTTGATGCACGAAAGGTTTTAGTTTCCATGAAGCCCAATTTGTCTATTTTTCCTTCTGTTGCCTGAGCCTTGGTGCCACAGCCAAGTGTTCACTGCCGTATCCCATGTCGCAGAGCTTCCTCCTCTGTCTTCTAAGAATTTTACGCTGTCAGGCAGGAACTTTGGCAGAGACCTTTCAGCATTTGCTTCAGCAGAACTGCAGGGGCCGGCAGAGGACCCAGCTTCTGCACGTGTGCAGAACGAATGCTCAACACGGGTGCGGAGACCGAGAGGCTCCCGCTCGGGAGTCGGGGGCACCCCAGTGACGGCCCTGCTTGTGCTTAGCAAGTGAACTGCACACCGTGTGCTTGAGCGTCCGGCCAGGGCAGCCCGAGAGCATCCACTTAGCCCGCTGGCCCCATGGTGGCACTCGCTGCCACCCTGGTCCCACCCTGGTCAGCCAGGGGCCTCTGTTAGGTGCCACTTGCTTGGGTGGACTTGGCTGTCCTGAGCCAGAGACGGTCGATGTGTGTTTGCTGCAAGTCATGCACACACGTATGTATCTACAGGCATGCAGCACACGCACACCCACCCACACACGCATGTGCATGCACACATGCAGACGTGCACACACACTGGACCTACACGTACACATGCACACACATGTGCACACACGTGCACACCCGTGCATTTGCTGTCTCACTGAGCACCCCTGCGGCATGTTGGGGTACGACGGAGAACAAGACCTGTCACGTCTCTGTCTGGGGAGCGGTGTCATATCAGACCCAACAGACTTGGCACAAGTCCACTGTGCTGCAGGTGTGTGTGTGGGGGGGGCCCTGAGGGGTGGCCCGGCCTGGGCTCACAGTGACACTGTGAAGAGGCTCAGCCTGTGGGCCCAGCCCTGTCTGCTCATCTGTCTTGCCAACTCTCCTGCACCTGCACGGGTGGCCGCTATGGGGGATGCAGGTGATCATGGCCCTGCTGGGCAGTGCCCCCGGCTGCCCCCTGGCGTCTGGCCAGTGTGTGCGCAGGGCCTGGCCGTCAGCGACCTTGTGAGCCAGGTCACTGCGTCGGGGCGGCGTGGGCACAGCCCGGCAACGCTGGGTTCTGTTCTCCGCAGATTGACCAACTCATCAACCACGGGGCCGACATCCTGAAGCCCGTGATCCTCACGCAGGGGGACAAGGTGGCGGTGGGCACGGCCGTGGACTACGGCTATTTCCGGTTCTTCCAGGTAGGGCTCTGGGTCCCACCGGTGCGGGAAGCGGCGCGGGCACCGCGAGCTGGGCCCTGGCTGGCTTGGCCTCCCCGGGCACGGCTGGGCGGGGTCCTCGACGCCCGGCGCGGGAGGAGAGAACCCGCCTGCAGGGCTGAGGCGTGCCGGGCGGCTGTGCGTTTGTCCTCCCGGTTCCACCTCCCCGAGAAGGGAGGGCACCCTCGCCCCCCAGGGTCACTGGCAGTGATGGGACGGCCGGGCCCCTGCTGGTGACCCCCGCGCTGTGCCGCAGGACCGGAAGATTGCCCACTGCCCCTTCCACGCGCTGATGCCGGCGGAGCGCGAGACGCTACTGGCCCGGAAGAGGCTCCTGGAGTACCTGGGCTCGCACCTGCGCCACGCCGTCTTTGCCAAGGAGAGCCAGTGGGACACCACGTTGCTGTACTTGAGCAAGAAAGGTGGGCAGCACCACGGGGCCTTGCTCCGCCCTCTGACGCTGTGCGTGACGCCGTGTGGTGAGCGGTGGGGTCCCCGTCTCCGCCTGTGGCTGTGCAGAGGGGCCTGTCCTGCCCCTGGGCTGCCCGCCTGGACCCTTGTGTCCTGCCCTCCCAGGGGGTCCTGCAGGGGAGATTGCAGAGGGTCTGGGCTGGGGGCGCTTGCTGCAGGGGGAGCACCGGCCAGGGCACCATGTTCGCCCAGCACCAGGGCTCGTCTCCCATGTTCACTTGCCCCTGCATGGACCCTTCCCCACACCCCTACAGTTCAACCACTAACCCTACACACACTGACACACCCACCCGCCCACATGAGAACCCAACCGTGTTAACACGTGTGCACACGCGTGCACGCACACAGCCCACGTCCTCACGTGCACCAGCCCACACACAGCCCACACTGAGGGCCCCCGGTGCCTGCCCACTCCACACCCCTCCCACTCACACAACCCGCTGTCATCTGTAAGACACCGCGGGCTGGGAATTCACAAAGGCAGGAGTTCGTTTCTCACGGCTCTGACGTCCGAGGTCCAGGCGCGGTGGGCGGAGTCTGGGGAGGGGCTGTCTGCTTCCAGGACAGTGACAGTGCCCTCGTCCTCTGCCCTCATGCCAGGCACTAGTCGTCACCCCTTTAGAAAGGCCCAGCTCTTAATGCATCACACTGGGGACTCAGTGTCAGCGTGAGCTTTTGAGGGGACACCAGCATGTGAACCACAGCACCCCCCACCCCACCCCACATGCTCACCCCTGCACCCCACCTCCAGCCTCCCACCCACCCACGCTCTCCTGCACACAGCACCCCAGCCCGCCATCCCCTCCTGCTCACCTCACCCCACATACACACCACACACCCACAGGGACCCGTGTGTAAGAGCCAAAGCTATAAAACTCCCAGAAGAAGACTCAGGCGTAAATATTCACGGCCTTGGGTTTGGAAATGGATTCCTAGATGTGACACCAAAAGCATGAACAATGGAAGAAGAAAAGATTAACTAGATGTTATCTACATTGAAAACTTTTGTACTGCAAAGGACACTATCATCAAGACAGTGAAAAGGCAGCCACAGAACGGGAGACAGTTGTTGCAAATCGAGCGCGTCCTAAGGGGCTTGCATGTGGGCCGCGTAAGGGACTGTCACACCTCGATGATAGAGAAACAGCCAAATTTAGAAATGGGCAGAAACGTGAACAGAAATGTGTCCAAAGAAGAGACACAGATGCCCAACAAGCACCTGCCAGGATGTCCAGCGTCATTGTCAGCAGGGACGTGCAGGTCAGGCCACCTGAGACTCCACCTGGCGCCTGCCGGGCTGGCCGTGACCAGAAAGTCAGATGTGACGAGTGTGTCGTGGACGGGGAGGGACTGGCGCCGTCGCTGGCGCGCGTGTCAGGCGGCCCAGCATTCTGGGAAAGAGTTTGTCGGTTCCTCCAAATGTTAAAGACAGAGCCACGTGTGACGGCCACCCCGGGGGCAAAGGTGTCCGCACGGGAGCTTGCACTGCAGTGTCACAGCAGCATGTCGCACGACAGCCGCGAGTTGGGAACAGCACGAGTGTCGCCGATTGGTGACGGGTGACCACAGTGGAACATCCACACCGCGGGACGTGACCCCTAAGGAGTCCCGCGCCCAGTAGATACGAACAGAAACCCCCTTTGTGCATCTCCACGTCTCCGTTTTAAAGAAGCATTTGGTGACGGCCGGGCACGGTCACAGTCTCCCCTTGAGTCCTGCTTTGGTGTCGCCTGTCCTCGCGGCATCTCCCTGCTGCCCTGGCGGCTGCACAGTCACAGAGGGGCCTCCCAGACCACGTCCCGCCCCCAGCAGTGTGAGGGCAGCCTGGGTGTAGTGGGCAGGTAGGGGGGATGCCAGGGAAGCTAGGTTAGGTGGCCTTTCTGGGGGCACTGGCATGACGATGAAGAGGAGGTCCATGGAGGGACACGATGGAGCTCTGGGCAGTGACGTGGGGTCCCTGTGCATCCTGCAGGAGAGCAGAGCCGGTGTCTTTTCCCCAGGCAGGGCTCTGGGCTGGGCAAGGCCGGGGGAGACCTGGTGGCACCCAGTGCAAAGGGGACACTGGGCTGGGGTGGGCGGGGCAGGAGCAGGGTGCCCAGGGGGCTGGGGCCGGCTGCGCACAGGCGGGGGAGCAGAGGGAAGCCAAGGAGTGAAGCCCCCCTTGGTTCTGCGGGCTGCCCCCGCCTCCAGGCCCAAGCCCGGTTCTGGCGGCTGTGACACCGAGGTCCCAGGGAGGCGGTGTCCGCAGTGGTGACTGTCCCCAGCACTCACGCACGTCTCTCTCTGCTGCAGCGGAGCTGACCCCCAGTCTCAGCGTGAGGAAGAGGAGCCCCAGCCTGCCCAAGGAGCAGGGCGGGCAGGAGCAGGAGCAGTAAGTGTGTCGCGGGCCCTCCTGGGACAGCCTGCACGGCGTCTGACCCCGAGTGGCCTGGCCCCGTCCAGACAGCCCTGCTCCCAGTGGTCGCAGATGGGGCCCCGCATCCAGCTCCCCTCCCCATGACAGTGGCTGATGGCACTTTGAGCCCAGACTCTGCTTCTCCAGGACGTCCCTGCCTGTCGTGTGGGTGCTGGCCTGGCCTGCTGGCTGGCGGGCTGAGCCTGGCCCTGCACCTCCCTCACCCTCCACTGCTGGCCTCTCCTCGGGGGTCTCGACTCCGCGCCCCCTCTGCTGTTCCAGAGCAGCCTCTTACCTGCCTGTGCGCCCTGGGGTGAGAGGGCAGAGACCGTCCCCACCCCGCAAACCCAGAGCAGCCGGGAGGTGGCCGGGTGGAAGCAGAGGAGGCTGGTGCTTCGAGGCTCACCCCACACGCAGGCTCCACGCTCTGCCCTCCAAGAGCTGTGGCCTCCTGGGCAACGCTGAGCCACGGACATTTCCCCACGTGGCTGGAAATGCGTCCCCAGCCTCGTGTCTGTGGCGACGCTGTGGCCTCTCAAATGCATTGTTCACTTAACCAGCCCTTGCTGGGGGGCACCCCGGTGGCTTTCAGGGCTTGGAGTGTTTGTCTCCTGTTCTAAACAGCACTGTGCTGAGCATCCTCGGGATGAGGGCGTCAGGGCGTTTGTCCCCGTGTGACAGCCACCCTGCGCGGGGATGGTGGGGTTGGGGCCTCGCCTGTCTGCGGGGGACGGCGGGTCCGCGCAGGTCGCAGGTGGCGGCTCCTTGGCGGGAGGCAGGTGCCCCGAAGGCCGCCTGACCCGAGCCCCGTTGCAGCATCCCCTTCTTCAAGTTCTGCTACCAGTGCGGCCGCTCCGTCGGGGTCCGCCTGGCGCCCTGCACCCGCTGCTACGGGATCCTCACCTGCAGCAAGAACTGCAAGACCAGGGCCTGGGCCGAGTTCCACAGTAAGGACTGCAGTGACCTGGCGGCCATCGGTGCGTCCTGGGGTTAGGCTGGGCGGGCCAGGGCTGCTGCCCCGAGGACAAAGGCGAGGCTAGGGGGTGGCCGCTGAGAGTGGCTGTCACTTCTTGAAGTGTCTGCAGATTCGGGACACTTTTCCAGAATTTCCAGATGGGCCTGTAGGCGGGGAGGGGCGGCTGGAGGCCGCTGAGCCGGCCTGGCCCTCCGCATGCAGTGGTGACGCCACGCTTGGCCATGCCGTGGAAGGCGGGCGTGGACACCCAGGGCTCTGCTGGATACCAGTGCCCTGGACCACAGAGCAGTTGGCCTTGGTGCTGCTTCCAGAAGGTTCCTTGCAGCCTGCCCTCTCATGTCTCTCACGGTGTGGACGTCAACAGGTGTCTACTTCTAGAAACAACCCCCCACCCATCCTCCTCGGCATGACTAAGGAGGAGCTGAGGGCAGGGGACCAGGGCCTGGTGCTGCCAGGGTGCAGGTGTTGTTAGGCTCTATGTCCAGCAGCGGCCACCGTCCTGGGACCCGGCTGGTGCCCGGCCTGGTGGGATGGGGACAGGAGCCAGGCTGACCCCTGTGCTTGGGCCTGTGCCCCTAAAGCCATTTGCCGCTGACCTCTGTTTCCTCCTCTATAAAATGAGGCTTTTGATAACAGGCACCCACAGAGGGGTGGCCCCCAGGGTCTGGTCACAGCTCCTTGGCTTGAGGACCCCAGCATGGCACCTGGCGGGACCCAGAGGGTCCTCTTTGAAGAGTAACCATAGCTGACACTCAGACCTCACTGCACCCCGTGCAGAGCGTAGGCACCAGACAGGGGGGCCGGGGCGCGGTCCCAGGGTGGCTCGCAGCTGAGCTCCAGGGCTCAGGGCCGCACAGCTCAGAAACCTTCGCCTCCCCGTGAGGCCCCCAGGGTGGTCAGCCCACCCCTCACCTGCCTCCCACGTCTGTTCCTTGTCCAGGGGTCCCCCCGGAGGAGGTGTCCCTGCAGGGAGAAGCGTCTCAGTGAAGGAGCAGCTGGAAGCCCGAGGCCTGGGGAGGGGCCAGGCTGTGCAGATTCTCCCTGCGCAGCGTGGGCCACCCCTGGGCGCTGCCCTGTGGGACCTTCCGGCCCAGTGTGGGCGTCTCTGTGCCTTTGGGGCGGTTCTTGGCAGCAGCATCTCCCTCCCGACCTCGCAATAAATCAGCCCCGCGGGGTGCGTGTTTGTCACGGTGACAGTCTGCACCCTGATCTGCCCCAGCTGGGTGAAGCCCGGAGCTCTGGGGACCTTCCCGTGTCCGCGAGGGCCGTGCCCACCTCTGCCCTTGGCCTGGGCAGCCCTGGGCGGGTGCGCGGGGGACGCGATGGGCGCTGGGGCTTGTTTGTGACCTTCCCGGAGCCCGTGGTGGCTGGCCCCGTCCCCGCCCTCTGGCTCCTGCTGTTCTTTGTCCCCGTGCGTGAGCGGGGTGCACGGAGCGTCGGCGTGTGCCGCGTGCTCTGGGGACGGCAGGTACGTGGACACCACAGGGAGGGGGGCCAGGGTGGGTCTGCTGCGAGATTCCCAGCGAGGGCGGGAGGGAAGGTGGATGGTGGCCCTGCGGCCTGCAGGGCACCCGGGGCTGGAGATGCTGTGTCCTCAGAGGGAGGAGGAGGACGGGGCTTTGCTGCCCACAGCAGGGTGGCTGGGGCGGCATGTGGGCAGGGACGTGGTGACGGGGCTGGAGCCGCGTGGGAGGGGCCCCGTCCAGGCGGGTCCTTGCTGGTTGGCACAGGTGCGCCTGCAGCGACTGCTTTACCTGATTTCCTTGGTCTCTTGTCAAAGATGGGCTCCCCACACGGGGGTTTGTGGGTGCCCCTGGCAAAGCCACCGTAAGGGGGTGAGGAAGGCGCTTGGGCAGGGGGAGAACCTGACACCCCTGGCTTTCTGGGGGGCTCCCAGCAGAGGCCGGGGCCAGGCCTCGGTACCCTGTGTCGGCCCGTCTCGGGCCATGGCTGCGACCGTGGGTGAACCGCTCCCGGCCTCCCGGTCTGGGGTGGGCTCCCCACTGGCCCCCTCTCTGCTAGTAAGGGAAGAGCTGCTAAGGGGACTTCTTATGTGATGTTACACTTAATTCTATAAAAGTTAGACAACACACGTAAAGCAGAAAAGAGACTATATGAACGGCAATCATCCCGACACCCAGAAATCACCATCGCCAACCCCCTGCGTGTCGTTCCGGTCCCGCCTGCGCAGCCCGGCAGGCGGGCGGGCAAGTGTCTGAAAGAGGGACCACCCGCCACGTGCTGTAAGCACAGCCACCGGCATCTTCCAATGCCGTTAACCATATGTCCACAACATGATTTTCCCCAAATCAAAACAGCTGTGTTATTTTTCATTCACCACATGCACTTAGTAGAAAAAGGAGACAATGGCGAGATGAATAAGGACAGTGAAAATCCTCTCACCGTCCAAGGGGCAGCGTTCTGAGCGTGTGGGGAACGTGTTCTCGGTGTTGGCCTGCGTGTGCGCCCGCCGTCCGTCTCGGTGAAGGCGGCATGGTCCCGTGTGCGGCCCTGGCTGGCTTTCCCGCGCCCGTGTGGGTCCGTCACCGCCTGTGGCCACCTGCGCGAGGCCGTCGACGGTGACGTCCCTTGTCTCGTTCTCGCCCTTTAAAGCATGCTGCGCGTGAGCAGGTGTCCTTGGCCTGTCTTTCCCTTTGCTGAAATGTCAAGAAGTCACACGTTGAGGTTTGCGTCCCAGAGAGCTCTCGGGGAGCCTCCCGCCGTCTGGGACTCGGGGCGCTGCCGTCCTGTGCCCTCAGAAGCCAGCCCCGCCCCTCGCGTTTCCATCTGAGCCTGAACATCTCCCCCCGCCCCCCCCCGTGTCTGTGCCACATTCGTTTCCTTCTTGCCCCTCGCCCCGTCTGGGAGCCGCCTGCTCTTCCTGGCGTGTGGGAACTGTCTCTAACGCGTCTCTCTTCCGCCTCGCGTGGGAAGGATTTTCTTGCGGCGTGAACTCGGCCACATGGGAGTTTTCGTCACGTTGTCATTTCTGTCCTCCCCACCCCTCGGGGTCTGGTTGCCGAGTGCGGGGGGCGACGTCCTGGTGGGTCACCGAGCAAGGAGCATCATTGCCCAGATTTTCACAACTGCTTTAACACACTGTTGCTTCACCTGCAACTTTATAACCAGCCTCTGACGGATTTTCATGTGCGGAACGGCAGGCCCTGGCCAGGCCTTTTCCCAGAGACGGGTGGTGACGGATGACCCCCTTCTCTTTCCTGCGAGTGCACATGCTCCTCTCCTGGGCACGGTGGTGGCTGTCGCCGGGCCCTGCTGGCCTGCCGCGCTGCATGCACTGTCATACCCACCGTGACACCCCGCCCTTACCCTCACCTTCCCTGAGATGGGCCCCAGCGGTTGTCACCTGCGTGTTCTTCCAGATGAATCGCACAGTTTGTCATGTTCAAAAATGTCCCGCTGGGACTTTGTAACTATTTTGCTGCATTTAACTGGGAGGCAGCTGGCCTCTCAGAGCCCTGAGTTTCCTGGTCACTGGTCCAGCACTGTGGTCCCGTGGTCGAGGTGGCTCCCTCCGCCTGGAGCCCCCCCCGAATACTCATGTGGCTCTAAGCTGCCTTGGTGTCTCCTCCTCTAGGCCAACACCCCCAGAGAGACGTGTTCCCCGACCTGCCAGGGAGGTGGGGCGAGAACCCACAGAGGAAAGATAACGGGTCCCTGCTCTGGGGGAGCCCATGTTCTAGCAGGTTCTGTGGAGATAGGGATGGATGGTGCAGGGGCCAGGCTGGGGCATCATGGCACCGGGGCCCTGTCACCCATGGGTGCCACATGCTGGAAGAGCTGTGGGAGTCCCCTGGGAAGGCAGGTGCTGGGGACGGATGGGCTGCAGACTCCAGCATAGAAGGGGCCCCCTGTCCCAAGAGCCCCTCTCTCTCTCTACCTCCTCCCCCCGTCTTGACATTGGACGTGATGTTCACCGTCAGTGGCCCCTGCATGAGCGACTCCACCAGGCAGGAGCTGTGTTTTGTTCGGGGCAGAACCTCCAGCTGCTAGACCAGCGCCGGGTGCAAGGGAGGAGGTGCTTGCTCCATGCCTGGTGAGGGGGTGACTCGGGGTGACTCAGCTAGTAGGCCCTGCCTGGTTCATGCCACACCAGGACTGGGAATGTCACGTTTCCTGCCATATGGTGAGGAAGACCTCACCGTGGCTGGCGGCAGAACGGCTGGGGCTGTGTCCCTGTCCCAGCCCCACTCCCAAGGGGGTGCCATGCGCGGGTGCGATGGTCTCTGCAGATGCAGCCTAGCTCGTCCTGTAGGTCTTTGAGGCTGTCCACCCCCCTTGGGCCGGCTGGTGGGCACGGTGGGCGGCTGGCAACTGGGGATGCTTTCGGAGGGAGAAGCGTCCCTGTCTGTGGACTGTTGCACTTGAACTTTGATTGGGTCTTCTGCTGGTTACCTTTGGCCGTTTCAATCTTTAACTCTTCCCCAGGCTTCATTTGGCACCACTGAGCTGCCCGTCCGATCTGTGTTGCACTTTCACGTGTTTTCACGCATGTGCTGAAGCCCCCGCCCCGTCTGGCCCGCTGCCTCCCCTGTCACCGATGACGCCAACTCCCTGTGGCTCAGGCCACACGCTGGTGCCGTCCTCGCCTGCGTGGTCACTGCAGTGTCTGGGGGGGGAGTCAGGGAGGACCCACTCATGGAGCCCCCGCTCCCTTCCCAGTTCTGTGCCAGGCCCCTTGCTGGACACGCCACCGGGCAGTGGCTGGCACAGCCCTACCGCGAGGTCCTCCGTGCTGTCCTCCCCGCCCTCGTGGCCCTTCCTCTCACGGAGACTCCATCCCAAGCAGAGATGCTGCGAACCTCCAAGTGTCGCGAGCAGCGGGGCCCGGACCTCAGAGGCTGTCAGAAGCAGCTCGGGGCCCCGTGGCCAGCTGTCCCATCACTGACCACATCATCTGTCCTCAGAACGGTTTGGAGTCCAGCACCACCGCGGTGTGCAGAGCACGGGGAGGCGTCCCCGCGTGTCTGCCTGGGCCCTGCGCAAGGCCAGTCCCTCTCTGTGGGTGTATGGCAGCCGTGTCCTGCGACGGTGCTGAGACCTGCCCGCCTCTGCTCTGTGAGCTCCGGAGGACGGGCCCCAAAGACCCGGCTGCCCCCTCCTTCTCCCCCCAGCCCATAGCAGCCCTGGTGGCCACGTGTGGCGGGCCCCGTGGCTCTCTGTGAAGCTGGAGTCCTGGGATGGGTGGCCTGTGGGTGCTGCGGTGGGCACTTAGGAGTCTGGGCTGGGCAGGGTTGGGGGCCTGCATGGGGCCAGATGGAGGGAGGGACTCTTCCGGATCCGGAGCCCACGCGCCTCCCGTAGCCCACGCGTCTTCCGCAGCCCTCACCTCGGCCTTGCTCTGCATTGTCCTCTCCACCCGCCCCGTGGTGCTGGTGGCCCAGCTCCCCCATGCTGTCACTGACGGTCTCTGGGTCAGGGAAGGCAGACGGGGACGCTAGCACCTGCCCAGCCTGCCACGCGCCCTTGGCCAGCTTCAATCCCGTCCTCACCGTGAGATGGCATCCCGCTGTCTTGTTCCAGGGCCAGCGCCTCCCCAGGGTGGCCGGCCAGGCACCGGACAGTGAGCTGAGACCTGTACTTCTTGCCCGGGAGTCCTGGGTGTGGAGATCTGGGGCTGGGGGTGGGGACGCAGAGGGATCTAGGGGGCACACAGCTCAGGGTGCGTCTTGACTGGGGGACACACACACGTACCTGTCTCCTCGAAGGCTGAGAACCAGGCCCCTGAGGCCGGGCCGCCCGGCTGTGCCTGCTGGGCACACAGAACGGCAGGGTCTGGCCAAATAGTCTGAGACACGAAGCTCGTGGAGGGGCCCCAGGAGCTGCCATTTATTTTAAAACTTACTCGTAGTGAACTACCTTGGGTCCGGGAAGCGGGGTGTCCTGCAGCTCCCCAGGGAGCCCAGGGAGCATGTGCAAGGCCATCCCCCTTCCTGATCTCCACGCTCCCCTCTCCTCCTCCTGCTCCTGGGCCAGTGGCGGCGGGTGGGGGAGGGGCGCGGCGCAGTCTGGACCTGGGGCAGATGGGTGGAGGTGGAGTGGGGAGGGGGGTGGCCACTGAGGAGATGGAGGTGAGGAAGAAGAGGGAGCCGGGGAGGAAGGAGGGCAGGGAGACGCAGAGGCTGGCACATTCGGGAAGCCCGACGCCCTGAGACCCTCCCTGTATAGTAGGACCAGGGACAGGGCGGGGGCTCCCTGCCCTGGGCTCACCTCCCCAGGATCTGGGACAGCAAGGGACACGCCCAATGCCCCAGGAAGGTGTCCCCGAGCCTGCTGGGTCCCGGGGCCTTCTGGGGATGTGCCCTGTGACCCAGGTCAGGATGGCCCAGGCAGCCTGTGCCCGGGGGCTTCTCAGCATCTGAGACTCCACACTAGGCCCCAGTCCCCGGGCAGCTGTGTCCCTGGGACCACTGTAAGGAGCCCTGTCATCTGCTGTGTGCCCTGCAGCAGAGTGGGTGGCCTGGGGGTCCAAGGAGGCCTGTGTCCCAGGCCCACCTGCAGCTTCCCTGGTGTCCCCCCACTGGCCCAGACCCGGGGCAGCCTCCAGCCCCCACGTGGCTCATCACAGATTTGGGGGGAGCTAGAGCGGTGCAGCCAGTGGCTGTTGAGGTGTCAGTTTGCTGAGGGTGGGCCTGAGGCCGGCCCTTCTTCTGGCTCCACAAGTGCCCAGATGGTTGCCAATGCCCCCCAACCCTGGGACCCTCCCTGCAGCCCTCCCTTCCCCCAGTCCCCCTCAGCCACCCACCTGGACCCCCAGGTGCTCTCTCAAGCTGGACTCCGCACAGGCTCAGGCTGCCCCAGCCCCTCGGTCTGGTGAGAGGCGCCTGTCCCAGCCCCGTGGGCTGGTTGAAGCACAGAGGGAAGAGGGCAGCAGGGAGATGCTGGTGTCACCGGGAGACCAAGGGCGCCTGCAGAGAGTGCTTGGAGGCCCTGGGTTGCGGAGTCCAGATGAGGTTAGGAAGAGGGAAGCAGGCCAGGGAATGGGCGTGGGGTGGGTGGAGGGGCCAGCGGCAGGACACGGGGCCAGAGGGGCGAGGTCAGGCCGGCTGTGGGCCCTTGGTGTGGAGACCAGGGCTGCTGCAGGAGCCCCAGTGCCAGGGCGTGGAGGGTGGGCTGGCACAAGGGCCAGAACCTTGGAGATGGAGGGTCAGAGTCCAGTGGGTGAGCAGGGAGGGTGCCCACCCCTCCTGGGCCCACTGTACCTGGCCCCTCAAGAGTGGGCACCCGGGGGGTGGCCAATGAAGTCAGGGGAGCCTCTAGGGACAGGCTGGCAGCTGGGCTGGAGCAGGTGTCGGGTCTGATGGGCACAGAAGGCCGGGCAGAGGCTGTGGGAGGCAAGAAGGAGGCTCAGGAATGCTGGGAAGCTACGACGGGGATAAAGGGCTTGGAATTTCTGGGAGTCAGAGTTCTGCCCAGAAGCCAGGGAGCTCTTGTGTTCTCTGGAGAGTCGGAGCAGGGAGGGGTGGCCAGGGTGTGTCCCGTGGTCCCGGGAAGGACGCAGACAACGTAGCTGAGGGCCAGGAGCTGTGGGTTTTCTTCCCTGGCCACCGCAGGGATGAAGCCTGGGGTGGGGACACTTGCCTTTCTCCCTCCCTCCCGCCGGCCCCCGCCTGCCTGAGCCCTTGTCTTCCTTTGGCTGTGAAATTGGGAGACTCAGGCACAGGCCTGGCCTCCGTGCTGAATTCTGTTTGCGGTTTGTGTTCTTTTTCTAACGAGGCCACCCGCCACCGTACAAGCTTCAAGCCCTACGCAGCCTGGATCCAACCTGGCGCAATATTGCAATTTAAAAAGTAAAACGAAACAAAAAAGATAATAATCAAAGGAGGCCCTGAGCCGCCAGCACTCGGGGACGGGGCATGTGTTGTGCCATCCTGTTCCGTGAACTGGAGTGGAGGCTGCCGAACCGCCAGCTCCGTCCTGTATCGTGACTTTGCTGTTCGTTTGTCCCTCCCCACGTGATCTGTAGAATGGTTCCATTTTAAGATTTGACACTGCACGACTCTCTGCAAAGCTGCTTTTTGCATTTCCTTGCTGACAAGTGAAGTTAGGCGTTTTCCACGCATTCACTTGTCGGGCATGCGGAGTTCCGTGTCTGTGGATTGTGCATGAATGTGCACATGTGATTGTTGCCAGTTTTCTATGGAACGGAGCTGTCCTTTTTATTGCCAGTAGGAGCTTCTTACAGTCCCGTGGCCTCGTCTCGCCTCGCCGGTGTCCTTCTGTGCAGGTTTGGACCCGACTGCATCGTCATTAGCCACCATTTTCTTTAGGGCTCCTGACTTTGTCTCTTTGGGGAAGCTGCTCCCCCTCTAGGTTCTTCTCCAGTTTTTGAGGTGTTGCTTTTCACTGTTCAGTCCATGTTGTATCGGAGACATGTTTTTGTGGACAGTGTGCAGGAGAGACCCTGTGCAGTCTTCCCTGCGGGCACAGCCATGGCCCAGCCCTGTCAGGCTGAGATCTCCTCTCCCATCCAGTCCCGGCCAGAGGGAACCAGGCAGGTCTTCCGTAGCCTTGGGGAGGGCAGGGGCTTTCCTCTCTCTGGAGTGGTCCTTACAGCCCCCGCCCCTGCCTGCAGTGGTGGAGTCCCTTACCCCACTGCAGTCTGGGTGGGAGTTAGGGACTGTTTGTGTGGGAACAGGTGATGTGAAAACTGAAGGACTGGAACTCCCTGGGGAAGACAAAGGCACACTCTGGGTGGAGAAGCAGTATGGCACCTGCTGTCTTAGCTCCAGTCTGTGGTGATAGGGAGTGACCCCAAGGGGGCTGGCAGCCAGGTGCTTTGTTTTCAAGAAGCTCCCAGTTCAGTGGCAGCAGCAGCTTTTGGGATCATGAGGGTGGAAAAGCTTTCCAGTAGCTCGGGATCCTGCTGACTACCAGAGGTGTAAGGGAAGGAGAAAGAAACCCCCACCTACCTTTTCCACCAAGCTCCAAGTTTCTCCAGGGTTGATGTCTGCTGATATTTTGATTCTCTTTGTTCTGCTCTGCAACTTTTTCCTGTGGAATCTCCTGTAGGTTCTGGCATCTTTCCCTCAGAATTACACCTGAGCTGTGTTTTCTTTAAAAATCTGAAATGTTTCCTTCTTTCTGGGACGGTATGATGACCGATGTCTCTAGTTAGCCATCTTCCCTGTCACTAATTGGCTAATTTAAACAAATCTATCTTTGAGTTTGATTCTTCCTTCTACATGATCAAATCTGTTATTGCATTTTTCAATTTTGTCATTGTATTCTTCAGCTCTAGGATTTCTGTTTGGTTCTTTTTTATGGTTTCTAATTATTAAGCTTTAAATTTTGTTTATGCATTGTTTTCCTGATTTGATTTGGTTGTCTTTGTTATCTTGTATCTTATTGAGCTTCTTTAAGATGATTATTTTGAATTCTTTTTCAGGCAATTTGTAGATCTCCATTTCTTTGGGGATCACTTACTGGAGTTTGATTAGTTTCTTTTGGTGATGTCATGTTTACTTGATTCTTCATTATTCATGTGGTCTTGCATTGGTGTCTGCATTTGAAAGAGCAAACATGTTTTTCAGTCTTCACAGGCTGGTTTTGGCAGATAAAAATCTTCTGTTGGGTCCCTAGGCTGAAGGGATTGTCCCTGGGATTGCAGTTGAGTTGTCACATTGCTGCTACTGGGTCCATAGAGGGGCTCACTGTTGACAGGCCTATTATCAGGAGCTTAAGCAGGAATGGAACTTTCTGGTCCCTGGGTAGACTGGACTGTCTCTACACTTTGGGGAATAGAGCTGGCTCTGGGACAAGGTTACAATCAGTTGTTGGGCAAGTCCCTGAGCAGGCAGGACTTGCCCCAGATTGTGGCTGAGAGGGAATGGAACCAAGTCACAGGGTTGCCTCAGGGTTCATAGCTGAGACCGAGTTCTGCAGGCCTACCTGGGAGCACAGATGGGTGTGCCTATTGTCAGGTTCTTGGGTAGACAGGACTGCCTGTACAACATGGCTGAGCTGGCTGTAACTGGATCACAGGGATCCTTCAAGGTCTGCAGTTGAACTGAGGTTAGTGGGCCTGCTTCCTGGGGCACAGACGGGCCTGTCTCCTAGTGGCACCTGAGCAGGGAGGACTGGTCCTGGACCGTGGCTGGGAAGGGATGGGGTTGACTCAGGGCCACTTCAAGATCTGCATGGGATTGAGGTAGGTGGGCCTGTCTGTGGGCTCACAGACAAGAATGTTTCCAGCAGGTCCCTGGGAAGGCCAGATAGCCTTCAGACTGCGCATGAGGGAGCTGACTTGCAGGATGATTTTAGGTTCTGCGGTGGGAACAAGGTTGGCAGACCTGCCCTTGGGGGCATGGGCTGGTGTGTCTTCTGGAAGTTCCTGCGTAAATGGTTCTGATGGCAGGACCAAGGCCAAACGGGCTCTAGCTGAGTCCATAGGGGGATTAGGCCATTTGTGGGTCTGTTGCCAAACCACGGAGGGTGAGCTTGCCACCTGGGTGAGAGCCTGCCCTCTCAAAACAAGCCCTCCTCAGTTTTGGGTTCCATCAGGGTTTTGCAACCTCTGACCTGAGTCCTAAGGCTGCCACAAGGACGATTTTGTCTGCAGGTGGCTGCCAAGTTCTCGTCGCTATGGGGTGGGGGTGCAATCAGAGGACCTCCTGTTCTGACATCACCGCCACTGGGTGCTTCTTCCAATCTCTTTATTTTCTCTTTTGTTTCTTTTAAAACGGAGACTTGGTCTTACCTTATGGTTTCTATTTCTCCTTTTTTTTTTTTTTGTTGCTAACACAACACACTTCTTTTATAGGCCATTTCAGTCTGCCCTATTATTATCTAAAGTTCTCAGGGTTCTGGCTCTGGTGGTGAATATTTTTTGATATTTTGTGATTTTTTAAAAACCGTGAGATAGTATTACTGGGGCATGTGGTTCCCCTTTCTCTGAGGGAATCTCTCATGGCCTCTGCATGGGTGAGTCCTGCAGGTGCTTTTGTCCCTTCTCATCGTCCTTTGCCACCAGCCACTGGTTCTTCACGAGGAGCATCTTTTTTTCTGCCCAGATCCATGTGCTATATAAGCTTGAGTGGCCTCCCCTGGCAGTAGGGAGAATGTTTTTGCTTCTTTGAGGCTTCTGGGTCACCTGGGGCCTCAGTCCCAGCCCCCACGTCCCATCTGTGTGCACCTATCACACCTGAGGCTCCGCTGGGCGCGGCGGCTGCATTTCCGCACCTAGCACCCCGCTGCCCGCCATTCACCGCAGCCTGGCGTGTTCTTTTTCTTTTCAGCACATGGGTTTCGTTTTCCGGTGACATCGGAAACTGCGCAGTTGATCTTGCCCAGCATTCCGCTGTGTTTGGGAGGAGTAGGGGGCTATTTTAGCCCAGTCTCCTGCATCGCTGCAAACTTTTCCAACTAGGTATTTCCTGGTGTTTGCCTGTAATTCTCACAGTGGGGCAGTCGGTCTGATTCCAGGTCAGCGCTGCGTATTTCGAGATCTCCTGTCAGTTTCTGGTTCAGCTGGTCCCTTCTGTGCTCTCCCGGATGGAGTAGGAAATGGGTTTGTGTTAGAAACCATGGAGGTTTCTATTCATCTTTTCAGGCTGCACAAAAGAAGGAAAATGTTTAGATTCACTGGAGTTTCACTTCGTGGGGTAGCCACGTCACTCCATCGGGGTGGGGTCCCTGTGCGGAGGGACAGCGTGCGGGGCAGTGACCATCCCCACTGCTGGTCATGGGGCCCTGTGGTCTCGGTGAGGCCCGCGTCTCCGGCCTCCCTCAGTCAAGCTGCAGCAGCCTCGTTGCTGGGGTCTCAGTCCCCCACCTGCGTTCCCCGACCCTCCCGTCGACTCTGCCCCCTTCTCTGATGGCCTCTGACATGTGCCTTGCCACCTGTCTTCAGCTCCCAGCAGGGAGATACCCAGTTATGATCCTTCTGCGACTTCCACAGTGACCGAGGAGGGGGTATCGGGAGGTGACAATCAGTCCTCCACCCTGAACATGAGGGCACTTGCATTACAAGTGGTGTTTCTCAGCAGAGGGCCTTGTCCCCAGGAAAGGAATACTCAGGGTCCCCAGGAGGGGAGCAGAGCGTTTGTGTGCACCCACAGGCGTGTCCGAGCGTCTGTGTGCACGGATGTGCCAGAGCATGTGCACGCGTGCCAGCATGTTGTATGAGCGTGTGTATGTGCCAAACAAACTCCCACAACGGGTGAAGGACCAAGAATTGATGATGGAGGGAGGTGACCAGCCTCTCGGGGCGGCATGGGGTGGGCAGGGCCTGGGAGCTCAGGGGTGTCCAAGGTGTGGCCCGGGGCTGTCAGGGCTTTGGGACCGGCTGAGATATGTTGGCAGGTGTCCCGCGCTGAGTGCCCACCTCACCTGTCCCCCTTTCCCCACAGGAAAGGTGCGTAAGGACTCTCAGAAGCCCGAGAAGCAGCAGAGTAAGACAGTGGCCCGCAAGCGTGCGATCCTGCAGGTCCGGGCAAAGCGCGTCTACTCCACCAGCCACCAGTGAGCGTCCAGCCACCCACCTGCCCCTCGGGGCCACGCAGAGCCCTTGAGAGTGTGCCCCACCCCGGCCTGCCCAAGAAGAAGAGCTGGGGCTTCTCTGGAGCTGTGGCTGGGCAGGCAGGGAGGAGAGTTGCCACCACAGGCCTGGCCACTGCAGGTGTCCCGGGGCAGGCCTGTGCGGAGCCCTTGGACCCGCCAGGAGCTGCGACCTATGAAGAGCTGCATCTCCCCCTTGCGGTGCCCCACCCAGGTCTCTGTGCCCCGGCGGGGTGTGGGAGGGGGCCCGCTTCTCACACTCACATGGGGCTGGGCGGTCCCAGGGACAGACATGCTGTCAGGTTTGCCAGGTTGACCAGTGCAGATTGCAACTCCCAATAAACAGCCCTGCAGGGCACACCCAGCGAAGTGGCTGCTTCCGTCAGCGCTGCTGTCCTGGCCTCCCAGCCTCTGGGGAGTCCCACACTGTGACCCCACAGGCACAGGGCTGCAGGGCACACTCTTGAGGAGACCCTCCCCCAGGGGACACAAGCTGTCTAGGGGCAGGCTGGACCATCAGGACATCCTGCCAGGCCCAGCCTTGGGACAACGTAGGTCCCCTCACTCTGGCCTCCCGGGTGTGTGGTGTCTGAGGCCAACTGGTAGGAGCCAGAACCTTCCTGGGAGTCGGAGGATCTGCAGTCCTATGTGCCCAGAGAGGAGGTAGGAGGCAGGTGGAGAGGTGGGTGGCAGGTGGGACCTGCCAGAGGCTGCCTGGGGTCTCTACGCCCTGGCCCCGTCCTTCTCTCCGGCACCAAGGTGGGTTCTCAGTCCAGGACAAGCCCCAACCTGCCCAGGCAGGCCGTGGAGACACAGGTGAGTGACGGGTGCAGCACAGCAAGCGCCTGTGCAGACCCGCAGGGCAGTGCTGGGGCCACACGGGCAGGTGTCCAGGCCCCTCCCTACCACCCAAGGCGCCCTACGTCACCACCCGCAGTGCACAGCCTGGGCACACACGCTCTCCCCTGGGGCTGCACCAGAGGCAGAATCCGAGCAGCTTCAGGAGGCCGTGGGCTGCTGTAGGTCTCCAGCCTTTTATTTAGACAAGGACTCAAGTAACACACGTCACCCACGGACCCTGAGCAGCAGGGGCGCCTTGTGGAGGACACAGCAGGCTTGGCCGCTGCCCTGACCAGTGACCACTCAAGGCTGCCCCTTCCAGAGACGCGTGCAGGGTGGGGGCTGCCACCTGTGCCCCGCCCACCTGGCACTGGCGGGGAGGGGCTGCCTGGCAGAGGAGCCTGGGGGCCTGGGCCCAGCACGGCCGGCTCAGTCAGACTCCAGAGAACAGGTGCCCGTGCCAGGGGACCCGGCCAATGGCCAGAGACCTCGGTCCACTGTGTTGGCAGTGGCTTCCCCATCTCAGTGACTAGGGGCAAAGCAGTGCTAAGCAGCCCTCTCAGGGCCCAGGTGGGTCATGGCAGCTGGGTGTCTTCCAGGCCCCTGAGGCCCTCCTTCTCGCAGGGCCCCACTTTCCACCCCAGGCTTGGGGAGAGGTCCTGACAGCCTTCGTGCGTGGGAAGTGCCTATATCCTAGGGCCATGGGACACTGCCAAGGGGGACCTCGGGTCCCTCCAAAGCTACTGGGAGGAGCTGAGATAGCAGCTCTCGGTGAACAAGAACAGGAAGTGTCTGTCAATGTGTGCACGTCTGGAAAAGCCCTTAATTGTCAGCTGGCCAGGGTCAGGAAGGTGTCCCTCTGTCTGCACTGCTAGGTCTCACAGTTCAGTGAGCACCACTGGGGCCAGGTGACAGCCACGTGTCACTCTGAGCCATGGCCTGTGTCCCCCCAAGCTGGGACCTGGCCCTGGTCTGGGTGGGGATGGGGGCAGAGCCCATACTGCTTCCCTGGGGGACGGGGATGGCTCCCACCCCCAAACAAAAGCACGGCAGAGGGTGGTCAGCTGCTGCCTCGTCTGGACATCCAGGGACCACACAGAGTGGGTCTTCTGTGAGGACGCAGTTGGGACAGACGTAGCAGCCAGCAGGGCCTTCTTGGGACCAGCCTGGCAGATGGGCTGTCACGCAGGCCCGGGGGCCCCTTGGTGGCACAGGGAGGGCGGGACCTGGCGCTGCAGCCCTTGCTGAGTTGGAAGGTGTCATGCATGCTCTCAAAGTCTCCGCTAGCCCTGCGTGGGGGACACCCCGATGGCCTTGCAGGCTTCTCGGAGGAGGATGGGGGGGCCTCGCCCGAGGCCTGGGCTGGGGGGGGTCTGGTGGCACGACCCCGCAGGAGGAGGCGGGAGAGGAAGGCACAGGCTCGCTCATGGTCTCCAGCGGGGTGTTGCTAACGGTGCCTCCTCCGCAGGCTTCAGGCGGGGGCCGCTTCTGCAGGGGTGCAGGGAGCTGGGGGAGGGGGTGGGAAGCTGGAGGTGCCCCTGAGGTCCCTGAAATACATGGCTTTTGGGGACACTGGCTCCCAGCTGACCTGAAGGCCTCATACAAAATCAAACGCCAGGGGGCAGGTGAGGCCAGGCTGGGGCCAGTGCACGGCACCCGTCCCCGCCTGCCCCGCACCCTGCCCGGGCCTCTCAGCCGAGGGAATTAAATATCGTCCGTTTTGCATTTTGGCAAAGTCAGTCCTTGGCCTCAGTCCCTTGGGGCCGTGGGGCAGTTACCGCCACCGGGGCCCGGCTACTGCGAGGGCCAGGCTGAGGAGGAGGAGCAGGAGGAAGGCAGGGGGCTGGGGGCAGCTGGCGGCCGAGGTCTTCTGCCCCTCCCGCTCCGACAGGCCGGGGAGGGCGTGCGTCAAGGGCGTCCGGGAGCCGGGGCTCTTCTTGCCGGCCTTCCGGCCACAGACGTCATCCACACAGCCGTCGCCGCTGCCGGAGCCACTGCCGTCGTCACCTGGGAAGGAGAGGAGGCTCTGGCGGGCCCGTCCCCTGTGAGGACACCACGTGCTAGGGGACCCCGACATCCTTCAGGTGTGGAAGCCCAGGGCCAGCGGCGCCCGGACCACAGCAGCCCGACCGCGCAGGAGGGCTGGACACTCAGCCCTGCGTCGGCCTCGTCCCCACCGGAGCCGCATCCTGGCCAGGCCTCAACTGTGCCTCGGGGACATGGGGCTCTGTGTTTGTGCCCAGGCAGCAGCAGTGTCCTCACAGCCGCCGTGGGGCGTGGGCTGAGGGCCTGGGTGGGGACCTGAGGGCACCCCTGCACCCTCCCTCTCCTGGGCGGGGCTCACCCCCGCCCCCCCCCCCCCCCGTGTTGGCTGCCCTCCCACCCGGCTCTCGGCTCCGCCCTCACTGGCGTCCTGGAAGTCCACGTCGTTGCCATTGTAGGCACCGCGCAGCCGGTTGGTCATGATCTTCAGCTGCATGATCTGCTGCCGGATGGTCATGTCCGGCTTGGTGATGTCCACCTCCACCTCGGGGTTGTTGATCTGGTTGGCCAAGCCGTCGCCCATCACCTCGGGGAGGTACCTGGGGCAGCAGAGCCCCAGGTCACTGTGCCAGCCCCGCAAAGGGGCACCGTCCTAGCAGGACACCCCCCGGCCCCTCAATTCTGAGACCCCCAGCCTGAGATGCCAGTGGGTCTGTGCCAGCCCCACAGGGGTGAAGCCTTGACCCCTCTAGCAAGGTGCATGCTGCAGGGGGCTAGCAAAGGTGGGGGTGTGGCCTTCCACCCCTGCTTCCTGCGTCCTGCTGCGTGCGTGCCACATGCGGGACACCACGGCCAGGCACAGCCCAGTGGAGGCCCCGTGGGGAGGAGGGCCTGTGGCCGCTCCGGCGGGCACCTACCGGCCCTTGGCCATCCCGTTCCAGCAGCGGTCGTCACTGGCGGTGCTCAAGGCCATCTTCTCGCTGCACAGTGTCCCCGGGAGGCTGATCCAGAAGTCCTGGACGTCACGGAGCTGGGCCTTGGCCTCAGAGACCTGCGGGGCAGCAGTCAGGCCACCGGGCTGCCAGGACCAGCCTGCCCCCCCACTGGGTTGTGGCCGCAGCCAAAGGCCGGCCCGGGGGCCACTCACCAGCTTCTCCAGCGCGCCGCCCGCGGGGGGCCGCTCGGGCAGTACTGCCTTGCCCCGGCGCTGCCGCTCTTCGGGCCCAGCACCCTGGGGGTTGACCTTGGGGCTCCCACAGCCCTGGATGACCTGGGGAGACACCGCAGGGGTCCTGGAGGGGCAGCAGGGACCCTCAGGGCCAGACAGGGCCATGCCCAGGACACCCCTGCTCACCAAGCCCTCCCATCCACACCTTGGCTGTGAGCGTGTCCCTGTTGTCCTGGAGGGCGCTGACAGCCTCCGCCAGCCACACGTGCACTCCGCCGATGACGCTCTCCACACCCGACGGGCCCCAGAACTTGTCAGTGATGAGTACCATGGAGTCTGGCACGGGTGTGAGCATACACACGCACATGTCAGCATGCACGCATGTTCAAATATGTCATGCACGCATGTTCAGTCTCCAAAGCATGGGAAAAGGCGTGGTCAGCACGGGAGACTCCGTGAGCACTCTGGTTGGCCCAGCTTATTGTCACATATGCGGTCGCACACATTCGTCAGTAAGCACCTGTGTGCCCATGGGCAGGGGTTAACACAGACACACATGGAGGACATGTGGCATGCCTGTTGGCCACCTTATCTCCGTTTCTGGCAAGTTGGCTCACACGGGTGTTGCCATGTGTGCACGCTGGCCCCTCATGCATACACGCTGCCCACGTGAGCTGATGCGCACACATCACGTGCATGTTGGCTTGCCCCTGCCACCCCACGTGTACATGAGCTCATGTGTGTCTGCATGCATGTACAGTCAGCACTTGCAAAACTTACACGTTGCTAAGTTTCCATGGTGGCTCACACGATGTCATCACATGCACACTAGCACACATGTTGGCCCGTGTGTCAGCACATGCACATGCTGGCACTTGGTGGTGTGTGAGCTGAAGTTTATGCATGTTAACTCACCTCATGCCAGCAGACATACACATTAGCACGTGTGTTAGCACACATGTATGTTGACCTACCTGTCAGCATGTGTACACATAAGCACACCATGGTGACATGCACTGGCCCTGTAATAGCACACGTACATGCCAGCTTACGTGTGTGCTGGCCCACCACGCGTCAGTGCACATGTGTTGGCTCATGCATGTCACACACGTGTTGGTATGTGTGCATGTTGGGGCACTCATGCAGTGGGGAAGGACAAGGAATTTTGACCTGACAGGGGCTCCCTCCTGGGTGGCCGTCCCAGTCACGGACCACTGGGGACATTCCAAAGGCATCCTTGCCCTGCAGCCCAAGGGCTCCACCCAGATCTGGCCCTGCACCAGGCACCCTGACCAGGCCCCTCCAGACCCCTGGGTCCAAGCCCTGAGCCAGGGACTCCTGCCCCCTGGGACCCCAGGTGGGTGCTCCTGAGGACAGGCCCAGGCCGTGCTGGCGGGAGGGGCTCACCCAGGAGGTTCCTCCACTCGGCGTCCAGGTCAGCCTGGTTGGCGAGGCAGCCCTTGAGCACGTTGCGGCAGTAGTCGGGGCAGGGCCGGGCGCCGGGCACACCCAGGCAGTGAGCGCAGTAGACCAGCTTCATGAGGGCCCGCGAGCACTCTGCGCCCAGCGGCACCTGTGGAGTGAAGGCAGCCTGAGCCTGGCCTCCGCACCCCGGTGTGCCTGGACCCCAGACCAACCCAGGGCGGAGCTCTGGGTGGAGGTCAGAGGAGGCCTCAGTTCCACCCCGACTTGCGGGGGGACTCTGGGGCAGGACAGTCCCAGGGCCAGGGCCCCCTGGCACCCTGTTGTCACTAACACTCACGAGGAAGCATGAACACACCCACCCCCAGGTGGGACCGGCAGTGCTGCCCCTGGCCCTGCATGGCTGCGGGTGCCCCAGCCTGTTGGAGCCTCTTCTTCTGGTCTCCTGGACGTCCTGACCCCTTGGCCAGGATCCACATCTGGCCCCAGGCTTGCTAGCCTGTCCCCACCGCCCAGGACGCAGTGCTGTCAGCAGGCCCCGGGCAGCAGCTGGAGCAGGAGCCTGGCCACTGCGGGGCTGAGGGCCAGGCCGCCCGCATGGGGCTTGGGGACCCAGGGCCAAGCCGGGGAAGATGGGGAGCATCGGGGCAGAGTGTGGGGCCCTGGGGAACGTCTGTGGGCCTGGGCAGCTGTGCACACCTGGGCCACCTTCCGGACCACGTCGCTGGCCACCCCCAGTCCCTGCACGAAGGAGCGTGCGGCCACGAACGCACGGGTGGCTCGCAGGCGCAGCTCCCGCGGGGCCTCCCCGAAGGGCCGCAGCGCCTCGGCCTGCTTGCCCAGGCAGTCCAGGTAGTCATCGGGCAGCAGCAGCTGGGGGTGCAGCTGCTTGAAGAGGCGCTCCAGCAGGCGGGCCCAGAACTCGGCCAGTGTCTCCTCCAGGTGCAGGTTGGCGCCACGGTAGTAGAGGCGCAGCTCGGCATACAGGTCCCGGAAGGCCCTGGCGTTCTGCGTGTACAGCTCCCCGAAGGCGCCGGGGAAGGTGTCCTGCAGCGCCCGCTCGGAGTCGTTCAGCAGCTGCTGGAAGTGGTCTGTGCACAGCGGAGGGGTGAGGCCTGGGGGTCCCGCTTCCCCACTTGGCTGCCTGAGCACCGTGGCAGACACCCTGGGACGTGGGGGGCTCACCGGGGAAACCCATTGCTCTGAGAACACACTCGCGCGGCCATCAGAGCCGGGTGCCAAGCTGCGGACACCAGGTGGGTCACGGGGCTTGCCGAGACCGCCCCCTCCCGGCCAGGGTGCAGAGGCCCAGGTGCAGGGGTCCTCTCTTGGGTCTCAGGCCTCCACCCACCCTTCTCCTGCCAAGCTCCCCCCCTCACCAGGTGAAGCCCCCACGCCCACCTCCCCAGCGTGCGGCGTCCGTAGGCCCAAGCCCCAGGCCCGCGCTCACCATCGAAGCTGCGCAGCTGGGTGGCAAGCATGGTCTGCAAGGCGCGGCTGCTGTCGCGGAGAGCCGTCTCCAGCTCAGCACGGCTGCGGTTGGCCAGATTCTCCTCCATCTCGCTGGTGCAGCAGGTGTAGCCCTGGGGGCAGATCCGCAGGTGCTCACCTGTGGGCAGGGGTGGGCGTGGGTGAGAGGGGCTGAGACAGCTTTGGGGAGCCAGGAGGAGGGCAGCCTCAGGCTCTCCGGGGCAGAGGAAAGGGTGGCAGCCGGGATCTGGCACAGCTCGGGTGCTGGCCAGCCTGCGGGTTGTCCCTGGGTGAAGACAGAGACCTGGGGCAAGGCAAGGCTAGCCTGGGTCCTGGCCACCCATGACACATGACACAGCCACCCCAGCACATGACACAGGCAGGGCTTCCTCCCAGGCCCTTTGGGCAAGCCCTGGGGGAGGGGGCAAAGCAGATGTGTCATCCTGTGCCCCAGCCTGCTGCCACCAGGCACACGAGGGGGCCCGTTCCAGGGGACCCAGCAAAGAGCTGGCCTCAGAGTCCTTGTGGGGATGGGGAAGGGACTGCCAGGACTGCCAGGTGCCCCTTGCCCAGGCCTATGGCTGAAGACAGGAAGGGAGAAGGAACCCAGGCCTCCTCTCCCCAGCCAGCCCTGGGAGGCACCGAGCTCTCCCTGCGAGGCCTGTCCTTGGCTGGCCAGCTGCAGGAGCCCCGCAAGACCCCGTGGCCCTAAAACATCCCAGGCACAAGTCTGGTGGGGGGCTGGGCACATCCTGGTGCAGGCAAAAGGCCCTGCACGGGGGCCATCTGGCCCTGTCCCGAGCCCCCTGGCCAGCAGGGCACACCCTGTGCCCCCTCAGTGTCCCTGTGGAGCCCCTCGTCTGCACCCTGACCCAGGCTGCCGTGCTTGGGTGTCCTAGGCAGAGTGACAATGGCGGCACCAACACAGACAAACTGGCCTCCCCCTGGGAGTGAGCGAGGATGGGGCACGCCACACGGAACACACAGCATGCTTAAACAGGTGCTAATAATTCGAGTTGTATCAAGGCTGCAGTGACCCCCACTCTACAGACCAGAAACTCATCCTAGTGACACCACAAAGGACCCAGTGGCTTAGGCCCCCCCCCCCACACTGGGTCAGGCACAGTGGATGGAGCAGGCAGGGGCCTGGGCTGAACAAATGGGCGGGGTGAGCAGGGGTTCCAAAAACATTCCTCAGTGGGGCAGCCTCGAGGTCAGGGCTGGGCCCAGGAGGCAGACAGAGACCCTGTCCCGTCCCTCCCGTGGCCTGGTGCTGGCCAGTGGCTGCCCGCCCTGAGCTCCAGGGAGGAGAGGGATGGGGAGGGGAGGGCAGCTGCCCACTGGCTCTGCAGGGTGCGTGGGGGGGTGGGGGCGGCCTGGGCACAGCCTCCCTGGGTCCTGCGGGGTGGGCTGCTCCAGGGTGACCCAGAGAGGGGCGCTGGCAGCACAGCAGGAAGGGATGCAGTCCTGCCGGGCCCCAGGACTTAGTGACTGCACAAGGGGCCACCTCCTAGGCCTGGGGTCCAGGAAGCCCCTTCCCAGGGAGGCCTAAGTCGTTACCTGGCCGCTGAATCAGCATGAGAGCCGGTGGAAGAACAGGGGGAGACGAGTCTGTTTCCATCTCCCGCACCCTCACGAGCATAAGCACCCGGGGAGGACGTCGGGACAAGGGGGAGCCGTGGTGTGGCCCCTCTGTGGCCTCTGTGCCGGGTGAGGTGACAGCAAGGAGCCACTGCGTCCTGGCTGGGCAGGGCCACTACAGTGGGGCCTGGGCTTGGGGAGAGGAGGGCGGAGGCGGGAGGATGCTCCTCCCACCGTAGCCACAAGCTGGGTCTCAGTCCAGAGTGCCCCCTCCCCACTGCTTTCCAGCTTCAGGGTCCTGAAATGCCCTGATGCAGGGGCTGAGGCCCATGAGGGTGGGTGGCTGTCACCCAGGCCCCGTGAGGAGCCTTCCGCAGGGGACCAGCACGTGCCCCAGAGCTGAGCAATGACCACTCAAGTCAGGGCAGAGTGAGCACGAGCCCAGCAGTGCCCACCCCCTGGCAAGCCCAAGGCCTGCTGGGGGCGTCCAGGGAGTGGTGGTCCGACGGGGACCGGGGGGAGGGGAGGCCTTGTGGGAGGCCAGCTGGGGGCAAGGCCAGAGCCCGGCTGTGACAGCCTGGTGGCCTGGTGGAAAAGGCCACCCCCCACCCCACCCCAGTCCCTGTCTGTCCCTTTCGTTCTCCCGTGGTGGGCAAGGTGCTTGGGGCAGGGGGCCTGGGGCATGAGAACATCCGCCAGTGACCATCCTCCACTCCCCGCAGCCTTCACTGAGCGAGGCCATGTGGCTGGGACCCTCCCCAGCGGGGGCAGGTTCAGTGCAGGAACCTCCCCTCTGACCCCTCCTTGGGGACCTGCAGCCAGCCTGGCCGAGCAAACACAGGACACGTCTCTCCAGGGGTGGGGCCCTGTGCACCCACCAGGGGAAGACGGCTCAAGCTTCCCATCCCATGTGAGCCAAAGACCCCCCCTCTTCCTCCCCAACAGCAGAGGCCAGGAGTGCCCCCCAAGGAGAGCCGACCTTGAGCTCGTGGTGGGCAGGGGAACATGCCCAGGGAGGGGTGGCAAGTGGCAGCCTAGGGCTTCCCAGGGACACCGCGGCTCAGCAGTGATGGGGCAGCCCTGTCAGGACTGCTGGCTCACAGCGGAGGGTAGGCAGCTGACACTGGCTGGGCGTCCACAGGCTGAGGCTGCAAAGGCTGCTCTGCCTGGCTGGAAGGGGGATTGAGCCCTTGCTGGCTCCTCCCACTGGGCCTCTCCCTCTAGAGACCTCCTGGCAGGTGGGGGGGGTCCCTAGTGGACCCCCCACTGTGCAGACTGGGGCAGGGAGAGGCTGAGGGAGGCAGGGAGAGGCTGAGGGAGACAGGGGGAGGTGTGGACAAAGACACCCAATAGACACAGGAGCCCCCCAGGTGCAGATTCTGCTCAGGGCTGTCTGGCACCGCCAGCCCCCTCCTGCTCACACTGTGTGCTGGCCCTTCGCCCCCGCCTCCCAGCAGCCCCTCTCAACCCCCACCCTGCCTGGCCACCTCGCCCAGCCGCCCAGTGACCTGGGCTGTTCCGGCTGCCCCAGCACAGCCCCCGTCCCTCCCTCCCTCCTCGGAAAAACACGGGAGTGAAGACACGGAGCCAGAGCCCGGGCGCCGGCGGAGGGCCCCGGGCAGCTGGGCGGAGGCGGCCCCCGGACACCTGCTGTGGGGCGGGGCGTGGTCAGAGGCAGGCAGAAGGCTTCGCTTCCTTCCGCCAGCCCGCCAGGCTCTGGCCTGGGCCCGCAGGCAAGCCTTGGTCCTGGACGTCAGATGGGCAGAGGTGGCTCTTCAAGGCACCCCTGCACTTCCAGAAAAGGAAGCCCCTCCTGGGAGAATGCAGGGAGAATGCGAGGGGGTCTGCAGGACAGGGACGTGCACAAGTCCAGCTGGCACCTGAAGCCTCCTTAGCCCTATTATCCCCCCCTCCTCAGGCCAGAGTGAATGCCGCTGTCCCGTACCTCTCTCCCCCTCCTGAGGGGGAGGCACAGGCCGCTCCCTGTCCACTGACCCCCCACTCTGCACTGGGGCTGCCCCAGCTGGGCCGGTCACTGTCCCCTTCTTACTTCCTCCGCACCTTGGCTGAATCTGCCATAGCTGACCTGTCCTTCCAGAACTCTCCACTCCTTAGTCTCTGGGACTCTTCCCTCCCCTGGCACTCCCAGGATTTTTCGGGAGGGAAGTTGTTCGTTTCATGGCAGGTTCGTCCCCCACCCCAGCCTTCTGGGGCGGTCCCTAAACCTACAGCCTCCCAAACCCCTAGGCTCCTGCTCCCCAGGCTGAAATGCTGAGCACAGGTGCTGTCTTGGCATCTCCCCCTCTCCGGGCGCTGGCCACCGGGGCACCCACATTCTGCTTCTCCTTGCTAAGCCCCCTGCCAGCCTGCGGCTTAAAGGCCTTTAAGGCTCACACCCTCCTGCCACCTGCTGACACTGCCGGGTCCCCACCCAGCAGCCTCCCCCACCATCCAGCACCATCCCCCCACAGCTCTAGGCAAGACCCCGTCCCCACGGCGTCACCATCACTGTGCCAGACGGACCTCACTTTCCAGACCCAGCCTGGCAGCTGCCTGTGGTCCCTGGCCCTGAGGCTCCCAAGGAGACTGCAAGAGATGGTGGCGTCATGCCACGCCCATCCCTCCAGAAGCTTCCACAGCTCACAGGAGGTGCAGACTGCAAAACCCGCTCAACCCACCTTTATTGCCCTGTCCTAAACGCGCTGCACCATGGACCCCGCACCCTTAACAGACTCTAATTCAGCGTGACAGCCAGTCTGCACCGCCTGCTGGCTGCTGCTAAGACAAATCACACGGACAGTTCCAGGCACCACCGCCTCCAGACCAGGCCACGGGGGAAGCCAGGTCTTCCCTGCCCCTCCCCTCTACTGGATCAGGACCCGCAGCAGGGGGTCCTCTCCTCAAGCAACAGACCCTCTTCCCAAAGCCTGCCTGTGCCGCCTCTGCCCCTGGACGCTGCCCCACTCCAGTGGGGCAGGATCCTCCTGGCATGTCCAGCAATCTGCTGGGGGAGGGGGCACTGGGCAAATGGCCCCAGGGACGTTTCCTAGGAAGCACCCACTGTCCAGATTCCAGAGGACTTTCCTTTCTCATCTCTGCCCCATCCCCCCCAAAGCCTGCGCCCTGGCCAGTGCCTGTCCACCCAGCACATAATGTCGGAGCCCAGGGCGGCCTCAGACCCACCTCCCTTCTTGCTAAGGGCGTCAACAGCACCTGTCAACCTGGCCTCCGCGCCCAATCTGCTTCCCTCCCCTCGCCGGCTACCCAAAGCCCTTGCCACCATTTCACCCAAATGACAGCGTCACCAAGGAGCCCCTCCGCCGCGCAGAGCCTCCATCATGCGCTGGGACCCGAGGCTGAGGGGGGCATCGGCTGCGGACACCTCCGCGCTGGGTGGGAGGGGTCCGCCCCCCAGGCCGGCGAAAGCTCTTGCTGCCCGCAGCTGCCCAGGGAGGCGCAAGGCCGGCCGGGTCGGCGGAACAAAGGCTGGGCGGCACCTGCGCCTGGTGCCGCAGTGGGGTCGCAGTGGGGTGGGGAGCCCCATGCTCGTGTCCAGTCGCCGCTGGCCGGGGCGGAGCGGGCGCAGGGGTCTGGGGACGCAGCGGCGGTGGCGCCGGCACCGGGCGGGGAGGGGGCTGCTGGTGCAGCGGGCGCAGCGGCGCGGAGGGGGGAGGGCGCGGGCGCCGGGGCTGCGGCAGGCGGGCACCGCGATTGGCGGGGAAGGGGCTTGTCGCAGTGCATGCGGCAGGCGTAGGGGGAGTGGTGGAGGAGGGGGGTCTCCAGGGGTGCGACACACGGGGGAGGGGGATGGGCTTGGCGGAAGAGGAAGGGGGGCTTGCTGCAGGAAGGGGCAGCAGCAGGCGCCGGGAGCAGAGGAACGGGTGGGGCTGGGGGTGGGGAGGGTGGCGGGGCTGCTGCGGGATGTGGCCGGGCCGGCGAAGGCGGGGCGCGCGGGGAGCAGAAGCGGACGGGCTGGGGCCGGCATGGGAGGCCGATGGGGTGCAGTGGGCACCGGCCTTGGGCTCCTGATGACGGAAGAGGGGCTGCGGGGTGGGAGGGAGCTGATGGCGGGGTCGAGATGAGGATGACGATGAGGAGGGAGTGAAGATGGAGGGTGAGCGCAGGGATGGGGCGGGCGACAGCGGCGGGCTCCTTCAGCCTGGCTTCCAGCTCGTGGACGCAAGACCCCATTCTCCGCGCAGGACCCCATTCTCGGCGGCGGCTCCAGCGGCGGCGACCCCAGCTGCGGTGCCCTCCGGGCGGCGCGTGCGACTGCGGTGGAGGCGCCGGAACTGAGGGCTCCGGCCGGGGAAGGCGAGGAACAGGACGGTGGCGGAGGGGCTGGGAGAGGAGCCGGGCGGGAGCACGGCGGGTAGACCGAGGGCCTGGGCGCAGCCGCCCGGGGCAGCGCTGCAGCTGCACTGGCGCGCACGGCCACCGGCTCCGGCAGCGCGGGGACGTGCCTCCTCCCGCAGCCCCCGCCAGCCGCGCTCGGCACCGCCCCCGTCTCCCTGGAACGCCCACGTCTCCCTGGAAACCGCGGCCACCGTGCCCCTCCGGCCGCGGGCCCAGCCCCTCCCGGCCTGCTGCCCACTGCCCACCGCCACCGCCACCGCCGCGCCGCACCCTCCCTGCCTGTGGGCTCAGGCCTGGGCACCAGGGCGCACGGGGCGCCTTGGTTTCCGCAGGGCTGGTGCGCAGGGGAGCCGCGGCCCAGCCCCAGACAGTGATGGGGGTGTCAGGTTTCTCCCCTCGATGAAGAGTGGCAGCTGACCACCTGAGAGTCCCTCTCCCATTGAACACCAGGTCCCCACTGCTGTCTGGGCACTCAAAGGCTGCCATCGTCACCCCACATTCTGTACCTGCATCCTCCAACCTCCAGTCCCAAGCACACAGGCCTCCGGTCCCCCAACCGCTCCCAGTATCACAGATCAGCTTTCCCTTGGCACTTCTAAACCCCACCTGGCCACACCCCTCCACCCCGCCCCTGCCTCCTCCCAGGTCCCTCCTCAAACAAAGCAGACAGCTCTCCACCAACACCCAGAGCCACCAGGCCTGCTAGCCCAGCGGAGAAAACCACCCACTCACACCAGCTGTCCCTCAGGGGAGCGCCTGTAGCCCCCCTCGGCAGTCTGCAGGTGGGCACACAAAGACCTGCTAGACAGACAGTTGTTGGACAAAGGTCCCTGTCAAGGCAGGCCACAACACCTAACACTCTCAAAGAGGGGGGCTTCACCAAGTAACTCACAAGGCTGCTCTCTAAGCTGTCCAGTCCCTGCTCGGGGGCTCCTGGGCAGGCCACCCTGCCAGCAAACAGCAGGTTTGGGGGTACCTTGGCATGACAGAGGCCCCATCAGATATGGGCCAGGTCCCTGCCCAGGGCTGCCAGCCTGCTGCACTGCTGAGGCCCTTGCTGTGGCCTCAGGGCACACGGAAGACCCAGGGTCTGTGGCTGCTCTTGGAGCCTGGGGGTGAGGCGCTCCCCAGAAGGCTCACCTGCCAGGCTGCAGAGGGCCTCAGCCCGGCACACCCACATGCCCATCCCTGATAGCAGTTGCGCAAGGTAGAAATCAGGTGGCAGAGGGCCAGGGGGCCCAGCTCTCCCATTTGGCTTGCCCACACCGAGGGGCTATCATCAGCCTAGGAGGCCAAGAAGAGGACTGGCCCTGCTTCCCTGCTGAGCGCACGGGGGACATCCTAGACCACAGGAGAAGATGCAGTGCAGGCCCAGCCGTCTGCCCTGAATGCCAAGCAGGCAGAGGCGGCGCAAACACATGAGGCTGGGCTGGCTACAGAGCAGACCATCCGGTAGCACCCAAAGGAGTCCCCCAGGAAAGTCAGGCTCCAAAAACGCTGGCTGGGACAGGTGAAGGAGAAGGAGCGGAGGGCCTGGCTGCCCACCCCTGGCCTAGCCATCCCCAGGCCTGGCACCTGCCCTTTGTCACCCTCCCACCCCACAGCCCCTCCCCCTGCCCTGCCCTCCTTGCAGAACCCCTCCTCCCCCCACACCCTCCTAGGTCCCTCTGGGCCAAAGCACTTGGCCAGCCTCCTGCCTCCCTGAGGCCCTCTAAGTCCAGAAGCAGAGGGGGCTCTGTTGGGGGCTCCCCTTGCCTGACCCGGCCACTACGCAGCACCCAGGCTGGACCTGGTGCTGAATAAACAAACACGTATAAACCAGTCTGATGGGGACCATTTCTGTCCAGTGTCCCACTCCAGGGAACAAGGCCCACCGCCAACACGGCCCGAAAGCTGTGCCCCACGCCAGCTCCTCCCTCCCCAGGGGCAGCTTGACAGCCCCCACGTGGGGGCCAACGCAGGGGGTGTCATTGCTCACAAGGGCCCCCTTACTCCCAGAGCCCACTGCCTCCCTGCGGAGGGCGGCTGGGTGGGCCAGGCCAGGGTTTAGCCCTCCGCCCAGGTTAGACTCATTTCATCTTCACGTTCAGCTCACGTTCCTGATGATGGAGCTTAAAGGACCTGGCAGGGTCACTGGGCCAGGAGGGCAGAGCTCAGAGCAGCCCTGGCCTCCCTCCCCCAACTGCCAGGCCTCCCGTGGTGAGTCCAACCCCAGGGGAATTCCTGCCCGGGAAGGCAGAGGCTGAGGCAGGAGCCAACATGCTCCGCTGGGCCTGCAGAGGCCTGGGCGGTCTCCCCGGGGTCCTGCTGAGTCTGCGCAGTGCCCAGGCAGCACCTCCACGGCCTGTCCAGCAGGGCAGGTATTGGGCTCTGAGCCAGCCCTGCCCGGCCCTTCTGGCACGGTCAGGGGGCTGCAGGTGCCCTGTGGGCGCCAGTCACACCTGAACTTCAGTTACACAATGAATTATTTTTTAGTACAGCATAAAAACATTTGTCCCCAAAGAACTGAAAGCAGGAAATTGAACAGGTACGTGCACCCCCATGTTGCTGGCAGCACTACTCACAACAGCCAAGGTGGGAATAGATGTCAGTCAACAGCTGAGCGGATAAACTGCGCACACGCACACACAGCAGAACGGTATTAAGCCATAAAAAGGAAGGAGACTCTGACACACGCTGAGAACCTTGAGGACATTATGCTCAGTGAAATGAGCCAGTCAAAAGGGCAGACACGTGTGATCCCAGCGATACCTCGTCCCGAGAGCCGTCACCTCCACAGGGACAGAAAGGAGAGTGGCAGGTGCCAGGGGCTCGGGAGGGGAACGGGGAGTTGGTGTCTAGTTGGGGCAGAGTTTGCAAGATACAAAGAACCCTGGCTGTGGGCGGTGGTAGCAGTCGTGTGACGGTGTGCGTGTGCACGGTGCCACCGCCCCGCACTCTCAGACATGGTTAAAACGGTACATTTTAAGGTACGCATATAGCACCACAAAAATGCAAACGACTCTTCCCCCAAAAACGTTTGGGACAGACGTATGCTAAATACGTGGGGTATACTTACACTACAAATGTTACTTTATTTATTTGAAATTAAGGCATTTGGGACACACCGCACTACAAAATGATTCATGTCAGTCTGAAATTCCAATTTAACTGGGTGTCCGGTATTTTTATCAGCTAAGTCTGGCAGCCCTTTGGGGTGAGGGGCAGAGCTTGCCTGAGGCCACACAGGTCTCCCCTCTTGCAGCCCCCATCACCCGTGGGCACCCGCGTCCCCACGGCTCCGACCTTGTCCACCCGGCAGCCAGGGCATGGGGGTGTCAGGGCTGGTTCCACTTTCCCACAGCCCCCAGGCCCCCGGAGAGCAACAGGCCAGGCCACCACCTGCACTGCCTCTGGTGACAGGAGGTACGACTGTCCCCAGCCTGCAGTGGGAAGACGGGCTCACAGTGTCCTGGGCTCGCCCACTGTCTCGGACCCGCTGCCCCTTGCTGGTCTCTCTCCATGGGCCGGAGAGCTCCCCCTCCTCCCTGAAGGGGGGGACGTGGGAGCCCAGCGGCCCCAGGCATGGAGACGAGACTGCTCTTGCAAACCAGAGCCAAGGGGGCCTTACCCAGGGCCAGGCCTGGCCACCCTTGCTGGCCTGACCATCCATCACTAGTCTGGAGCTGCCGAAACCTAGCATGTCCCCAAGCCTGGGAGCAGGAGTCTGCGAGGCCACCTGAGGGGAGGGACACACGCCCAGCCATCCTGCCAGTCACACAAGCCCGCCGCCAGAGAGGATCCCTGCCAGGCCTGCTGAGCACGCCGCACTCCCAGCCCAGGACAAGTCTGAGTGACCACCTGGTCCCTGCGGGTCCTGGGAGCAAGTGTGAACCCCCCACTGACTCCTCCAGCCCAGGTCTGAGGGGTGTTCACGCTGGAAGCGAGTGCCCGAGGGGAGCTGGGTCTATGGAGGCCTGCCCTGTCCACAGCCGGGCTCGGCCTGGCAGACAGGGGGACACGGGCATCTGACGGGGCAGCTCTGGGCAGAGGTGGGGTGGTGTCGCAGGGTGGGCAAGTCAGATGCCTGGAGGAAGACAGCCAGTGGGACGGCGGGGAGAAAAGAGGGGCCCGGGGACAGTGGCTGGGCCATAGACTGGGGTCTGGTACAGGCTGACCCTGAGCCACCGTCTCCCCTCCCCCGTCTGCAGGTCTGTGGAGTCTGTTGGGTGCTCAGCCCTCGGCTCCCTTCCTGAAAGCAGCTGCCACCCTCCGAGGCTGGCCGAGGGCACCTCCTGGTCTGCCTTGTGTCCCTGTCCCCACTGTAGCTGTGCCCTGGGGACACTGTTGTGGGCCACTCAGGAGGGTCCTGGCAGCCGACCCTTCCTGCCGTTCCCAGCTTCCCACAGCCAGAGCCAGCGGGAGCGCAGACACCTCCTGTTGTGACCTCCTGTTGTGACGGTGAGGGCCATGCCTAGGACACAGCTGTGCTGGTGACAAGGCAGGGCCTCCCCTCCAGCAGATCCCCCTGAGCCCCGGCTCCTCAGCCTGGCCCTGCTCCCTCCCCACGGGGTGCCCTCATCCACAGCTGGCCTTCTGCAGGACGGGGCGACAGGGCATGGAGAAAGGACAGGCTTCCCCTCCAACAGGTGCTCCCCTGACATGACACACGCCGGGCACAGAGAGGTTCAGTGCTCTGCCCAAGGTCACACAGCAAGCACTTCAACCCCAGCAGGCTGGCTGGGTCCAGCAGACCAGGGTTTGGCTTCCTCTGAGGACCTTCGCTAAGACAACAGCCACTGGGAATGGCCACCGCCTTCAAGAGAGACGGCCCTCGACCAGGGGTGTGGCCTTGCTTATTAGCCGGGCAGACCGCCGCCCTCACAACCCCGTGGTCAAGGTGCGGACATGAATAAGTGCAGGCAGGGCACGGACATCCACGCGTCCCCCCTCCCTCCTCCAGTCTGCCCAGACGCCACCGCCTCAGAGTTGCCCTTCCAGGCCCCTTCCTCACGGCACTAGGCCTTCCTGACATTCCGCAGTGACCGCTGACCGTGTGCTCTGGCCAGGCGGAAGCTCTCAGAGGGAGGACAAGGACTTGTTGCATCTTGGCACCTAGCACAGCCTCCCCTGGGAGCACAGCTCCAAGGATCTCTGCTCAAGGGAGGAAGACCCGTGGGGGTCCCCCAAGGCACCTAACATCTGACTGGAACAGACCTCTGGCCACAGCTGTCCTGGCTTTGGGGTCAGGCCACCATGCCCTTGGGCCTTGCCACCCAGCACCCAGACCTGCCTCTCCACCTGGCCTTGCTGCTCTGCTACTCAGCATGGGGAGAAACCCACCCCCCGGGCATTCCCAGGCCAGACCTGCACAAGGGCCTCAGACACGCCAGGCTGGGCTCCCAAACCACGGGGGTGGGGGGCGGAAGCCCTTTTCCCTCTGGAGACAAGGCGCTCAGTCTTGGGGAGCAGGTCCACCCCAGATTCTGATGCCAGCCGTCCGGCTCCATGTCCTCTTGGGCCAGCCTCCTCCTGCTGCCCAGGGACCCACCGTGCACTGAACTCCCCACCCTCCTCCTTTGGCCACATGCGCAGGTAGGAAAACCCAGCCCTCCCTGTTCCCATGAGTCTCCTCTCTGGTCCTCTCAGCAAGCCAGTCCCTGATGCTCCAGGTCCCTGGCTTCAGCAGCAAACTCTCGGTATGAGAGAGTGGGACCAGGTCCTCGGGCAGGGGACAGGCTGGCCCTAGGCAAGGGTCCCCCAAGGGCAGCACAGGAGGCGGGGCCTTCACTCGTGAGTGGAGAGACAGCAGCGCGAGCTCCTCCAGCCACCACCGAGGACAGGGCACGCGATGGCCACAGCTATACACCAGAGAGTGGCTGGGCCACGTGTGGGGTCCTGGCCCATCCCAGGCAGGGAGGGGTCGGTAATGCTTGGCCCGGAGGGTTTGCATTACCCAAACGGGTGTGTGGTTGTCAACCTCACCGCAGATGTTCAGATTCACACGTGTGATTTCCCTTCATTTTTAAGTTACGCAAACAACACACGGTCACTGTGGCCCAGCAAGGCCACTGCTCACGTGAAGCCTCGAACGTGTGGTCTCTGCCCCGACGGCGTCTGTGCCCCGGCTGCACTCAGCACCAGGACAGCGCCCGGCGCACAGTAGGAGCTGGAGGGCGGCTGAGTGACCCACAGGGCTGCGATCTCTGTGACCCTACAGGCCACGCAGGCAGACAGCCATACTCACTCCGCGCGGGTGCGGGGGACCCGCCCCACCGCGCAGGCTCCCCTGGGAGCCGGCCTCCCGCCTCGGCCCTCCCTGTGCTGAGCCCCTTCCCAGGACAGCGTCTGTTTCTGAAGCACCGAGTTACGCAGAGGAAGCCACTTGTGCAGTAAATACCAGAATATCACAAACGGACTGTGACGGGAGGCTCCTGCCTCCCCACGAGCACACCGTTTTGCTGGACGCAGTGGCAGAGCACACACCAACTAGAATTTCAAAGTCCTGGTGAGCACACGTGATGCTTCAAGCTACCTGCCATGAATTTAGAGGCACATAAAAATACTAGCAGCTTCTACTGGTGACCAAGTCCCAGGTCCTGGATGCCAATGCTCACAGCACGGAGAATGCCATATTTTGGTTCGAGGTTTGCAAGGACGGAGGTGTGTCCTCTTCTCGGCCAGGTGCATGAGCTCCCTGAATTCTGCCCCTGAACCTCGTCTGTGCACCCCGCTGAGGACTCCAGGTCTGAGATAAGCTGCGTCCACACTGGTGTCTATGCACCACAGCTTCCCTGTCCTTCTAGAACCAACTCGACCACCCGCCGGCCCCCTGGAGCAGAGCGGGGCCCCCCCCTCTGAGCTCTGGTATGGTCCCTTCTGAGCTCCAGTTCAAGTATTTCTCATGGGGGTGCTCCTGGCCTTTGTGGAAGGCACCCCCAGCTTCTTGAGGGCGTCCTGCACATGCCAGATTCTGGGGCTCCCTGACTCACCGCTGAGTGCCAGGAGCACCCCCACCCTAAGGTGCTGTGATGGTAGAGGTGTCCAAGGGCAACCGATCCAGGGTGGGGAGACCACCTTGTCCCAGGTGGTGTCTGTGTCTGACCTGCAGCTGCCCCTCAACCCAGAGTCCCCCCAGGCCTCAGCATACACACGCTGGACAGGGAGGTGCCAGTCTTGGGGGGCAGGCATTTGGAGGGGAGGATGCCAATATGCTGAGGAGAGTCCCGGGTGCAGCCCCCAGGCTGGGAAGGGGCGGGGAGTTCAGGGACAGTGGGGCTGGATTACGTAAGAGCCTTGTCTCTTAAAATACCTCTGTCGGTCCAGTGTGTCCTGAGCTCCATGACAACTGGAGACACCTGCAGATGCCTGAGCCAACCCTGGTGGCCGGTGGCATCAGCTTTCTCCCCAGAGCCTGGCAGATGGTCACAGGTGGGTGGGATGTGCTCACTCATGCCCCCAGAGCCGGGGATGGGCACTCCCGGCCCAGACTCTCGAGCAGACGCTTGGACACCACACACGGCTCACCACGGGGACGGACTTGGAGGACCATAGGTGGCTCCAGGCACCAAGGATGTACTCAGATACAGGGACAGGCTTGGATGGCCACAGGTGGCCCCAGACATGGAGGATGGGCTGGAAGGCCACCCATGGGCCACAGCTCCGCAAAGTGCTCAGACAGCTGTCCTCATTGTCTGGGGACGGTGCCTGAGGGTATGCACAGGCCACGGACTTCCCTGCAGGTCCTGACGCTGGCAGTGAGCCCAGGGAGGCAGGAGGCACCGCTGCTGTGTGCGCTTGCCCAAGGCTTCGGCCCATCTCGGGAAGGAGACCTACCATCCTGTCCCTCGGAGCACTGGGGGTCCCGCAGCCCGAATCCATCACCCAGGGCAGATAGGCTGGGCGCAGACAATAGGCTGGGTGCAGACAAGGTCCTGGATACAAACAGCACCTGCTGGGCCGCGGACTGCTGGGCCTGGGCGCACCTGCAAGTCCCCACTAGGCCCTGAGCTGGGGGCAGGGACAGAGGATGGAGGCCCTGTGCCCCCCGGCCTGGCCAGCTCTCCCCTGTCCCTCATGAGCGGGCAGGACAGCAGCTGGGCCCTTGGCACCCACTGGCAGGACCAGCTCTGACCTCAGGAGACCCGACTGGGCGTGCCGGCTGAGGCTACCCTGTTCTCCCAGCCACCGGCTGTGTCCCCCTGGACACGTGTCCCCCCACAGCCCGGCATGGACCGAATGGGAGCTGAGCCTCACTCAGCCCCACACCCTCCTGGTCCTGGCTTCAGCGCCCCCCTGTCCTTGGGGTCACCTCTCTGCACCCGTGGTCTATGGCCTTGGCCCAGCTCCCCAGCCTGTGACCCAGCCTCACCCTGAAAGCTGGCAGGGCAGGGGTGACTTACTCAGCAAGCAGGTGGCGGGTCTGGCTTGGGGCAGCGAGGCCTCTCGCCTGGCTCTGCCCTGAGCCCTGGGACCCCTCTCTGGGCTCAGTTTCCCCATCTTCAAACTAAGTGTGCTCAGCCCACCTGGCAGACGCCCAGCCCTGCCTGCTCTGGGGCTCCCGGGTATCTCTGCAGGGGAAACAGGACGCAGGTGCCCAGGGCCAGCCGGTTCATCCTGTCCGCCTGCTGTGCCCCACGCAGAGTTCCACGTGCCGGCCTGGGAGGCCCGCGCCACGGAGGTTCCCGTCTGCTCCTAGCTGCAGGCCAGGCTTTAGGGACCGTCTGCAGCTGGCTGTCCTCCTCCTCTGAGATGCAGCAGGGGCTGGGGTCGGGGCCCCGGGATGCCCCACCACCCGCCAGGCCCCCAGGACCAGGGAGCATGCGGCATAGACGAGCAGTGCGCCTGGCTGGGCGCTGCCTCGGGAGACGGCCGCCATGTGTGCCGTGCAGTTCCCTGCCACCCCCACAGCCCTGCCACCACCCCCCACCCCACTGCCACCTCTCCAACCCCCCTGCCATCCCCGTGTCCTGCCACCAACCCCTGCCCCACTGCCACCTCCCCTGCCCCACCCGAGGGCTTGGCCCTTGCTGGCTTGGAGTCTTTCTCTCTTATAGGTAGGGATCCTGAGGCCTGTCCAAGGCACATTGGCACCACTGGGGCTGGACACTCCAGCCGAGTTCCCTACCCCCCATGACACTGTTAAGCCTGGTGTCCTTACTGCAACCCACACAGGTTCTATGACACGCCACCAGAAAGATGTATCCGTGGGTCAGAGGTCACTGGCTCTGACCACGGTGATGACGATCGTCACACCCAGAACATCGCCTGCCTCCCTGACACAGAGGGAGGGGACTGGCCAAGGACCCAAGGCAGTGCAGGCCAGGAGCCGAGGTCTCAGGACCAGGCTGTGCCTCGTGCACGCCGTGGGCGGGCCTAACCCCACGCCGTCCCCGGGTCTCGGTGCACGTCTATGGCGTCCTGAGCCCAGGCTGGAGACACGGAGAGGACGGCCCTGCCCTCAGGAGGCCACCGTCAATGAACACCCAGAGCCCAGGGGTCTCCCCCTCAGTGGTGAGGTGCCCGGGCCTGGGAGGCAGGTGTGAGGGGCTCGCTCCCCGCCACGGGCTGAACTGTGTCCCCGAAACTCCTGTGCTGAGGCCCTAACCCAAGCACGGTGAATGTGGCCTTATCTGGGTGTGGGACGGGGTCTCTGTAGATGTAACTGCTTAAGATGAGATCACAGTGGTGGCCCCTAACCTAGCATGACTGGTGTCCCACACAAAGGGGACATGTGGAGACAGACACACACGCAGGGTGGACGCCAGGTGAAGACGAAGACAGATTTACAAGCCCAGGAGCACCAGAGGGGAGAGCAGGTGGGAACAGACTGTCTCCCTCACAGCCCCGGGGGGCCCCACTCGGCTGCACCCCCATTGCAGACTCGCAGCCTCCAGACAATAAACTCCTGTCGCTTCAGCCACTGGGTTTGCGGTGCTTTGTCATAGGAGCCCTGAGACACTCCCCTAAACATGCGGCACCTGGCACAAGCTGGCCACGGAGGCGCTGGGATCATCCACCGCCCTGAATGGAGCTGCGGCCTGCTCGGGCGCCCTGCGTATGGTGGACACGGCGGAAGCACGTGCACGGGGAGGCCTGCTGGGGGGGAGGGCGGGTGCGCTCGGAGAGCCAGCAGTGGGGCTGGGAGAAGCCGAGTCCTGAGCAGAGGAGGGGTGAGGCCGGCTCGGCCGCCCCGGGGGCCCCGAAACCCACGCAAGATGCGACAGTCACCAAATCCGGGGCAGCAGGTGTGTGCCATGGCCCGCACACCCAGAGCTTCCCCGGCACCCATGGCTGACCGAGAACAGCCACGGAGGCAGGAGGCCACGCTGACAGAAGGACAGGACGGCCCGCACACCTCACACCTGGCTGTGCATGCTCCCACCTGGCAGCGCGGCTCGGGAGTGGGCCCTGGAGGTCGAGGAGGAGGGAGGGAGCACTGCCCCATTCTGGGGACCGAGCCCCAACAACCCCTCCTCCAGGAGACGTCAAACGGCTCAGGGCACCTGTCCGGGCGTGTTCCCAGACAAATGCCAACAGGCAAGGCCGTGGGGACCTGAGGCTCTGGGCAGGCACCCTGGTCTGGAGCCCTCTTGTAAAGCAATAGCCCGCACCCCACAGGGCTGTGTGGACCCCCGGCAAGATCTGGACACAGGTCTGCAGGCAAGGGGACGTACCACACCCTCCCAGCCTCCACTGTGGGCCCAGTCTTGACCTGAACCGCTGTGCACCAGGCCTCGGGGAGGCCGGTCTGGTTCAAGGAGACCCTCACCTCTCACCTCTCACGTCCAGGCCCGGGCATGGCACATGCAAGCCCAGGCCTGACCTGGCTTCTGTGTGGCCTCGGGTGAGCCCCTGTCCTGTCCCGTCTTGAGTCTAGTGCCAGCCCATGCTGACACCTGTGCCACCATGTGGGTGCCGAAGGGCAGACACAGGCATGCTCACACCCACCATGCTTTCCGCCTGGCCCCGAGCCCAGCTCCGCCGTGTGACCGAGGTCCTTGCCAGGGAGGCCTTGGCCTGCAGCAGATCCGATCTGCTGACACAGGCTCACACTGTCCGTGGTTAGTGCTGCCGCGGAGGCATAAGTCACCAACAGACCAACTGGTCTTGTCCCCCTGGTTTGGCCCCGGCGGCACCGGAGGGTTTGCATTACCCAGGTGTCTGTCTGTTTTTCCTGGGGGACTCAGCCCAGTGTGGGGAAGCCCATCTCTGTCTCCTGGGGACACAGTGGGACTTCTATTTGGGCTGGCCAGGCCGTCCTCTGTGCACACCCTGGGGTCGCCCATCTCACGCCCCTGGTGTCAGGGGACAGCCCTCCTTAGCAGGCCACGGGAGCCAGGCAGGAGGACAAGGCTCAGCTCTGCGGAAGGCCGGCTTCGGCAGCCCCGTCGGGATGGACAGGGAGGACAGCGGGCAGGGAGGCCAGAAAACACCAAGCCCCGGACCGAGCAGCCTGACCCAGATTTACTGGGCTGCGGTGGATGCCACAGGCTTTGGGCCAAGCCAACGGGCCCTCAGGAAAGGGCTCCTCCAAGCCTTGGTTCTCTTGCCTGTAAAACGGGTCTACAAAGACCCCTCCCCCAACGTGTTAACAGGACAATAACAGGAGATGCTTCACGTGAGCTATGTATGGGCCGACATCACCCAAGAGGGCTATGCACGGCCGCATGCAGCCTCGTGGGCAAGGGGCACTCGGCCTGAGGTTGCCACGCGGGGCCTGGCACTGGCGATGTCCCCCTCCTGGCCACCTTCATGGTGGCTGTGATGGTTTCCACTCTCACACGTGAAGATGCAGGTGCGGGGCTGGGTGGGAGCTGGCAACTGTGCCCAGGCCTGGCGGGGGCCTTCCTGGCATGGGAGGCTCGGGGTCCAGCAGGGACCCAGACAGCTGCATAATGCAGGGTCCTCATCCCTGGCTGGGAAGGTGAATCCCAGAGCCCTACTTTAGCTCCTCACATGGTGGAGGGACCAGGCAGCAGGGCACAGGCGGGGCCACCCCAGGGACCCACGTGGAGCCACACGGGGGCTTCTGCCTCGGGACAGGACAGGACACATGGACCTTTCTGGTCTAGGAGGGGGGACCTGCCAGGCAGCGTCCGAGAGCCCCGCTGAGCGTGCACGAGAGACAGGCTGGTGGGTTCTGGGGGCTCGGCCAGGACAAGCCTTTCTAGAGCCTCTGAGGACCCTCCCATCAGACTCTGCCTGACACCCAGGTGGTAAGACCCAGAACAGATGGGAAAAGACCCACTGGTTCCTGCTGAGGGGCCTCAGCGGGTCGTCAGTGCAGGCTCAGGGTACGCGGGTGCCCACCCTGGCCGGAGGGCAGGCTGCAAGTCCAGGGCACAGGAGCCAGCAGTTCCCGCTAAGCTGACGATTCCGTGCACCCCTCTGGCCCCACCCCCAGCGCGGCCCTGGGCTGGGGGACCTCGAGAACACCCTTCTCACCCTCTATTGCCCACTCTCCCACCCGGATGGTCGGGGTACATCGGGACATGCGTGGGTCCACCAGCAAGTGTTTGCGGAGAACCAGGAGCCAGGCTGGCTCTGTGGCTACAATGGAGAACCTGATGGTGGTGGTTCCCGCCCCAGAGAGCTCATGTCCCAAGGCGGGGGCCGCAGGACCCCCGGGAATAAGCAAACAGTTGCCCAGGGAACACCTAAGGCCCAGGACAACCATGCAGGGGACCTGCTGGCACACGGGCGTGATTCGGCACAAGGGCTCCGGCAATGCAGAGGCCCTGGAATGCCACGCGACTTGGCTCCGCTGTCTGGGCAGCGCAGGGTGTGAGGAAGGGCCAACTGCTCTGCCGGCCGCAGTGGCGTGGTCCCCTGCTGCCTCCCAGGCTGCTTCCTCCCCGTAAAATGGGACAACTGTCATCACTAAACAAAAGTCTCCAACGGGAGCCCAAAACGTCTGACATTTCCCTCTTTTATGAGTAAAGTCTCTGTCACCACTGCCCTTTGTGGTCCCTCAGGCAGAGGCTGAAAAGGCCACCCATATGCCCAGGGCCACCTCCCTCCCCACAACCCTGAGGAGTCTCAAGTCTCCACCCCACCCTGCCTGAGCCAGCTGAGCCGAGGGCAGACACTCCGCAGGTGTCCAAGCCCAGCTCCCTCCCAGGAGGTCCCACTGCAGAAGTCTGGGTCCCCAGAGGCAGAGGGTCCAGGACTTCACGAGGAGCTGGGGCTGCGGGGCCACCAGAGGGCGCCCGGTCCGCGGAGGCCAGGCCTAGCGGCACAGAGCAGGAGGGACGAGGGGCTTGGCTGCCCCAGGACAGCCACTGTCCTGGGAGGTCACCCTGCTTCTCTCACTGGTGTGGCAGCCACACTCTCGTCAGAGCCCTGGCCCTGGGTGCTCCCCAGTTCTGGGACGACGAGGGTGCAGCCATACGGGGTCCAGACTGAGCAGCTCCCCGCAGAGGACCACGGGCAGGAAAGGCAAGTAATCTGGCCCAGAGAGTGGTCCCAGACTGCAGGCCTGGAGGGGGTGGCGCCAGCCCATGGCAGGCATGATGCTCAGTGGCAGGCATCCGCACCCCCCCCCCAAAATCACACAGAGAAGCCAACACCATCTGCTTGTCCTGGGTCCCTAACTCACTGCATTCCCAACCCAAAGGACCCAGGCTCTCTGGCTCGACCCCCCCTAACCTTCCCTACCGTGCCTGCCCTCGGGCGGCCACCCACACTCTGCCACTCTATTTCCGCCTAACTGGGAACAGTGGCCTGTGCATGCAGGCAACTTCGGAATGGTCCCGGAGGATCCAAGTGCCGAGTGGGTGCGCTAAGAAGGGCTGTGGGGTTGATGGCTTCCCAAAGGAACTTGCCCAACACCCCGGGCTGGGGGAGGGGGTACAGCCACTCAACCACCAGGACTCCCCGGTGTCTGGGGAGGAATTCACCAGAAAGGCCAGGGGTGCACAGGTGCGAGTTCCTGTGTGTGAGGAGGGCAGACGAACCGCAGGGCAGGAACCGCGTCGTGCCAGGGCCCTGTGCTGCCAGGCACCCAGCCGTGCCCCGGTCCGGGAGACAGGGAGCCCACCCAGGTGCAGGAGGTGGCCTGACAATGACACGGCCACATCCCAGAGCGAGGCACGGACACCTCAGGCCACCCTCCACAGATGTGCTCCTTCCACGTCCCCAGTCACTGTGTGAGTGTGGCCCTTCCTCAGCACTCCACTCCCCCAGCTTGGAGATCCCCCTACCCCAGAGCAGGACCCTGGTCTGTTCTGCTCTTGCTCTCTGGGTCCCTCTGGCCCCAGCGCAGGGTCCCGGTACAGGCACCTGCACTCTGCACCAACCCCGGGGGGTTCCCCACACGTTTGCGGATGGAGCCTGGGAGCAGGAGGTCCTTTGGCACACCGCGCCCACCCGCACACACACTTCTGTCCCCAAAGCTCCGGCGCAGGGAGGGGAGGGAAGTGCAGGCAGCTGCAGGGCTGAGGCGGCCGCCAGGAGGACCGCGGTTCTTACAAAGAAATGACTCGGGCCTGGGCGGGATCCAAGGCGCCGACCACCTGCAGCTGGACTCGCCGCTCCAGGCCGCCCCAGTGCCAGGCGGGGGCCCAGGCGCGCACAAGTTGCTGGGCAGGAGTCCCCGAGAGGCCGCGGCCTTCAGCTCCCGAGAAGCGCCCAGCTCACCCCTACCTCTCTGCTCCCCCTTCCCCGCCCCCTGCACCGAGGGGATCCACTTAGAAAACCAATCTGGGCTGCCCTGTTGGAGACCCCGCGGGAATCTCCAGGCAGGACCCGAGATGCCTCGGGGAGAGTGGGAGTCAGTAACCACCGTCAGCTGCGCTCCGACAGCCCGGCCACGCCGAGCCCGGGCAGCCCCCCAACGGCCGGCCCGCACCTCGCCCTGGGGCTCGGAATCCCGGGCGCTCTGGGCCGAGACGCCGGCCGAAGACGCCCAGCTCAAGCCGCGGCCAGGGAGGAGCGCACCGCGTCGGGACCGCCGGGCCCGAACTGCTCCGCGGGAAAGGGGCGCTGTGCGCGTTTGGGGGGAGGCGACCGAGCCAAGCGGAGGAGACCAGGGCGAGGGAGGACGGCGCGGCGCTTGGAGGCGAGGGCCGTGGGGGTGCAGATGAGTGGAGGCGCAGGAGGCCGGATCAGGCGCCTGGGGCGTGTGGCCGCGCCCGGCGGACCAGAGAAAGAGCAGGGGGCATAGGAGAGACCCCGCGCGCGACAGGGTCGGGGTCCCCGGGCGCCGCGCCCTCACTCACCCGAGATCTCTGCCTGAGGCACGTCGCTCAGGCTGAAGCCCTTGGCCCCGTAGATCTGGCGGACCTCGCCGCAGCTCCGGCTCTTGCTGGCAGGGTCCCCGCGGACGCAGGCGACGAGCGCGGCGGCCGCGCACAGCAGCCACCAGCCTCCAGCCCGGAGCTCCATGGCGGGGCCGGCGGCGTCCCCGGCCGCCCGCCCGCGCCTTTCTCGGATCCCGGCCGAGCCCCGCGCAGCCCCCACCCGCGAAGGGCAGAGCCAAGGTCTCCGCGCGCGGCTCTCGGTCCAGAGACCGCGGCGGCCGAGGAGGCGGAGACAACAAAAGCCGGCTGCGGCGGCGGCGCGGAGCGCGAGGTCCGGCCGCTCGGTCGGGCCGCCCAGAGCGCGGCGGGCGGGCGCGCAGTCCCGGCTCAGCGCCTCCCCCGCCGCCGGCCCGGCCTCTTGGCGGCCACGGGAGAGGGGCGGGGAGGGGCGGGGGGCGCAGGGCGGGAGGAAAGGGAGTACCCGGGCGGGGCGCGGCGCGGGGGCGCGACCCGAGGCGCACCGGGCTCTCCTCTGGCTCCCGGGGGACTTGAGGGCCCGCCCGCTCCGCGCGAGCCTAGCGACGGCCTGGGTGGGGCGCAGGGAGCCGGCGAGCGCGCGGGCCGCGACTCGGGTCCCACAGGGCGGGCCCCCCACGCCCAGCGCCCTGGGCCGCAGCACCACCTGGGGGGGCGGGGACGGGGGCGGGGGTGCGCGAGGCAGGGCTTCCCCCGCCGGACGTGACATCACGCCTTCCGCGCCCCAATCAGGGGCTTCCCCGCCCCCAGCCGAAATCGGCATCTCTTCCCTCTCCTCCCTCCCGCGCGCTGGCTTCCTGCGCCCTGGCTTCGCGCCCCGCGTTCGCGCCGCAGCGTCCCTGCTCGCCGCGCTGGGCTGCCGCCTCCCGCCTCGTCTGCACCCCGTGGCAGCACCCTGTCCCCCCCCCCGCCCTTTCCAGCCGCTTCTCCGTCGGCGCCACCTCACACCTGATGTGTTTGCGGAGGAGGGTGGGGGTCCTATGCGGGAAACTGGCCAAGAAACTAGAGTTCACCTCTCCCTGCCCTGCAGAGGCAACAGATGACTTAGTTGTTGGAGACTGATAGTTGTTGGAGATCGACAGCTGGTTTCTTGGTTCCCCCACGTGACTCTTTGGGGCTGTTGGTCTGGGCTCTTGGAGAAGGGATAGGGCCAGGACCAACCGCAGGTCAGATCGTGTAAGGGACAGGGGATGACCCCAGCACAGCCCCTCTGTAAGAGGGGAGGGCAGTGGCCTCAGCTGCAGGAAGGAGCTGGCCGGCTGGAGTCTGCGGTAGTGGCCGCCCAGGGCCTTGGTGCTGGTACCTGGAGGGCTTCTCCGTCTTCCAAGGCTGGGCACCCGACCCCAGGCCTCCAGTCTTTCCCCTCCCCCTGTGCCTTGTGGGCCAAGGCCCCAGACATCACCGTGGCCTGGGCTGGGCATGATCCCAGATACTGATCGGGGCGGAAATGGGGGAAGCGAGTCAGTCGGCATCCTTGGCAGACAGCCTCAAGGTAACCCCCACGTGGCAATAGGGCACCCACATTTCAGGGCCTGTGGTTTGCCCTCAAAGCTGGAGCAGTGCCCGTGGGTGGGGTGGTGCCAACACCTCCTTCCCGTTGTGGCTGAGGGTTTGTCCACCGGTGTGTGGCTGGGGCGGGAAGGTGGGCTCCACCCCACACCCCTTACCCCTGCCTTGGGGCTCAGAGGGCCTGGCTGTCCTGCCTGCCTCCTGGAGAAGGCTGCTCCCTTCACCCAGAGACTCTGAGTCATTGCTGGAGAGGCGGCTTTGGGGACCCAATCCAAATGTGCAGTTCTCTGCCCTCCCCCACATACCCTCTGCTGTGCCACAGCCGGTGACTCACAGACCACCGTGCAGTTACACTCCGGGCCTGCTCCTTCTTGCCTGGGCCTGGCTTGGCCGCCTGTGCACTACTCAGCATCATAGGTGCCTGGCTCTGCCTGGCCCAGTAGGGTTAGGGGTGCCCGCTCTTTGCATGCACTGCCTCTGACCACTGCTGTGGGACCGAGTGGGCCACGCAAGCCTGGGAGCCCGGACTCGGGGTGAACCCTGGGCAGAGGCTCGACAGTCACCACGGTGACCTGTCACTCGCTGTCCGTGCCTCTCCTTAGTTGATCAGACTGGGCAGTTCCTCCCGGCAGGGTCAGCGTCCAGCCCATTTCTGGAGTCAGTTTGTGATGACCACAGCCACAGCCCTGGCCCAAGTGCCTCCCAGAATGGGAGGGCTCCGTCCCCTGAAGAAGTCTGTGCCACAACCCGCAAGGTGGAGGTGTCTGTCGCTCCCATGTCGCAGGTCCTAAGACGCAGCCAGGACCCTCCCCCTGGGGAGGAAACGGTATGTCCCTCCGGCATCCTCAGCTCCATCGTCGTGATGCCAAGGAGACCCGGGTGAGTGGGGCGCACCGTGACGTGCTTGAGAATGACTGTCAGGGAGGTTGTGGGGACAGCGTGCATAGACCTCGCAGACACCCAGCGGCCTCTCCACCCTCGCTGCTTACTCCTCTCTTGGTCGCCTGGGCCTTGGACCGCTTCGTGGGTGCTCAGCCTCCCTCTGCGCTGGAGGATTCCCCGGTCCCTCTGGGGCCGGGTGAGGAGGGCAGCCTTCGGGGCTTGCCGGGAGGTGCTCCAGGTGCGTCTGGACCTCCCAATCTGGCTGCCGTTTGTCCTCGCATCGGTGCTGGTCAGGACAGCTGATCAAAAGCTAACGAGGAAAAGGCACAAGCCGACTGCGAGAGTCATCTGTGTAGCTGGGAGGGCACCTGAGTTAATCCCCGCCCCTCATGCCATTTGTGAATACGGGAAACTCTGGCCGGAGTTCAAATCCCAGCCCCATCACTGCCTGCCAGAGTGTGGCCGGGCGCTCGGCGGGCTGTTTCCTGGAGGAGCTGGGGAGAGGCGCTAGGAGAGGAGGCCATGCTGGCAGGGTGATGCTGCCGCTGTGACCCCGCTCCACAACAGCTTCTCGGGAGCCTGCCCTGGCCGCCAGAGCAGTCTTGCCTTACAGGGAGAAGAGCCAGCAGGAGGGGCCACCGTGGTGCAACTGTGGCCCCGATGGTGCTTAGGCCAAGGGGCAGGGATGGGCACGGGCAGGACGGTCCTCCCAGCTCTCAGGGACCAGCACTTGCCAGAGCACCTCAGCTATAGGAAGCAGGGGGCTGGGGCCAGGGTGAGCTGGCCAGGTGCAGGAGGCCCGAGACCCCAGTGGTCAGAGGAGCCGGCTCTGGGGGCTCTGCGGAAGCCGCTGAGACGTGGGTGATGGGGCTGCAGGGCTCAGAGAGGAGACGCCGCCACCCAGTGCCCCTGCGCCACCCCAGAGCTCTCTTCCACCTGTCCTCTCCTGCTGTCCCCATCCAGGGGGCCTCCTTCCAAGACTCCCACAACTGGAGTGGGGGCAGTTACAGTTTACGCCCGGGGACTGTTACTGGGTTAGAGAAAGCTTTTCCCACTGGCCACAGCCAGGAGGAGTGGAACCCACTGGTCCCAGGGCCTCGCTGTTCCTGGGACAGAGCTGCCTCTGCCTGGCCCCAGCCTCCATGTCATCGGACCCCTGGCCGCAGAGACTTAGTACCCATCTAGGCAGCCTAGGATGAGGGCCATCCTCTGGCCCCGCCAGGACACTGAGCAGTGCAAGCCACCTGTGGAGCCAGGAGCCGCCCGGCCAGGGTTACATCTGGGGGCCGCGGCCGACCAGGCTTGCCTGGGCCTCTCCCTGGCAGGGCGGGAGCAGCTGGGCCCAGCCGCGTGGTCAGGGATGGGCTGGGGTGGGTGTAGCTGACAGGACCCACCACTCATCCCTGGGCCGCTCCACGCAGGAAACGTGGGTGGGTTTGAGGGGCTTGAGGATGTCACTGGCGCTGCTCACCTGGCCACCGCGGCGGCTGACGTGGCTCTGACCAAGAGCTCCCATCCTGCGTTGGGGTCCTACCTGTCTAGACAGTGGGGGCAGACGTGTGCCAGGAAAGGAAGGAACGAGTGAGTAAACAAGGAAAAGCTGCGTGTGCCCTGAACAAATGCACGTGTGACAAAGCCCTTGTGCTGTCCACGAGTGAGGGTGGCGCTTGTGAGAAAGCTTCTCGGGGGGCTGCTGCCCGGCCCACGGGGGGCGGGGTGGGCTCCCTCCCCTCTGGCCTCCTGGAGGGGACCTGAGTCCTGGAGGGGACGTGCTGTTGGCTTAGCTCCCCCTGTCTAGGGAGGGGTCTGGGGCACTCAGCCCAGACCCTGCTCGGAGACACAGGAGCGGTTGGGTCACTGGTTTGCAGGCGTTGGGCTGTCAGCCGCAGAAATGCCTGCATTCGCTCATGGGGTCCTGGGAGTGGCCGTTCCCTCCCCAGCTGTGGACGGTGGCAGCTTTTGCTTTCTGTTCTCTTCCTCGTTGTCTTTCAGCAACTCCAAAAACCAGTTTCCAAAGAGACTGAGCAGTTAAGAGTCGCTGCCTGCTCGCGATGCCACCGCCAGTGACGTCCCCGCTGGCATAGAGGGCCGGGTCTCGCTGGTGTGGATGCCCAGGTGGCAGACGGGCGCCTGTGGACACTAGTCAAGGACATGGGCTGGGATGGCCGGCGGTGCCACTTGATCTGGCAGGGCACCCAGAGGTGGTGTGGTGCTCTGGGGGGCAGCAGAGGGTGCAGGGTCCCCACACCTCTGCGAGGGACTGGGGTCCCCTTGCGCAGCAGCCTGAGGGAGCAAGAAGTGGCCACAGGGTGTGGCTGGTGGAGAGGACAGGCATCCCCAGAGTGACCTGTGGGCCTGGTAGAGCGGGTGGGCAGGGCCCCAGGATCTCTCTGCAGATGGTAATCCAGGTCCCTGCCGGAAAGGAGGGGTCCGCAGGCGGCTCTGCAGAACCTTAGGGACAGAAGGGGCTGCCTGGACTGCCCTCTGGCTTGCTCTGGCGCTCCCGGCCGGTCCTGTGGGGGGAGACTCACCGGCCTCTCGCCCTGGCACCGTGCAGGGAGCTCACTCTCATCGCTCGAGGGACAGCCCTGTGTGGGGTCTGTGAACCGGGTGCGGTCCCCTCTTCAGGGACACCCTGTAGGGCTTTGGGAGGCTCCTGCCCAGAGAAGCTTGAGTGAGTCGGAACCCAGGGCCGCCCTCGCCCCTGAGCCTGGCACTACCCCTCGGCAGGCAGGCGGGTGGACAAGGCCCCAGGCTGAGCGCAGGGACAGGAATCGTGGGTGCCCTTGTTCTCAAGGGTGGTCCTACCTGCCCCCACCTTGTCCCTCCAGAGCCCCTGCTGGGGGGACCCGCTGGAGGCAGAGCTCCCTGGCAGCCGGCTCTGCCGCCTGCCTTTGATCGCAGGATGTCTGGGCAAGCCTCGCCCAGGTCAGAGGAGGGAGAGCCGCGCAGAGGCACAGAGCGAGGCTCGGCCACCCACATGGCGGCAGGGGCGCATCTCTGGCCCCTCTGAGAGCTGGTGCCCGTCTCTGGTCTGAGCACCTGTCAGCAGGAGGTGACCCCAATACTTGGCCCCAGGTGGGGCTGTGCTCCTTGTGCCTGTGATGTGTTCCGACTCCTCACACCTGACTCGTGGCCTGGTCTCATGAGGAAGACGGAGGCCCAGACACGGGGTTTCCAGATGCGGTCCACTGTCAGGATGGAGGAGTCCACCCCCCTGGCCATGGAGACCGCGTGCCGGGAGGCTCCATGTCCCCAGGACACCGGGAGCTCCTGCTCCTCTGCTGTGCCCTGCCTGCCCCTCCCACCACCTCCTCCCTCCTGGACAGCTGCCGGCTACCGGCCATTACTTCGCAGTCCCACTGCCGGCCTGACCACTCCAAACCCGGCTTCACTTAAGAGCCTATGAGAACACTGCCCGCAGTGGGGCTCGCAGAAGCCCCAGCCCCTGTGCCAGGCCAGTGTCCGTCCCAGGAAGGACGGTTCCAGTGAGCCACCCTCGACCCTTCCCCGTCCAGGGCTCAGGTTCACCCCGGAGCTTTCCCTAGTCTTAGGGGAGCCAGAGGTTTGGAGTCGCAGGTTTTGTGTTCGCACAGAGGCAGTCCTGGGACCTTGGGGGACCCGGTGGTGCCAAGCAGGCCATCCATGCCGTCCACAGGCGCAGCCCCAGGGCTGGCTCTGTCCCCAGGCGAGAGCAGTTTCCAGGTGAGGCCAATCAGCACATTCTCTGAGCTGCTGGGAGTGGAAGGATCCAGCTCTGGACTGTTTGGGCCAGGAAGGATGGCCCTGCCCAGTGTGCCCAGCCCCGTGCCGTCCCAGCCTTCGGCTCTTGGTAAGGGTGACCTCAGGGCCACCTGAGGAAAGGAGCCGAGTGGGAGGCAAGCATGCGGAGCGGGGCTGGGCTGGGCGCCGTGCCCTCGTCAGCTGGCCGTGGAGGAGCAGGGGACAGAGGAGTGGGCTTCTGTCCCCTGTCCAGGGCCAGGAGCCCCAGCCTGCGTGTGAGAGGTAGCTGTGCCCTCGGTGGCCCTGGCGGGCAGCCTGTGGCTGGGGACATGGCCCTGCACACATTGCCAAGGAGGACCAGGCCACTCTGCACCATGTGCTGCTGGCCCCAGGGAGTGGGAGGAGTCTGGGGCTCATAGGAAGTGCCGTCTCCCTAGGGGCAGGCCTGGCCAGGGTCCCAGCAGCAGGGTCTTGCAACCCTGGCAGGTGAGGCTGAGTCCCAGGCGGGCACTGGACCCTCGGAAGGCAGGGCAGGGTGGGGCGGTGAGGGGAGGGGAGGGGACTGCAGCCCTGACTTGCAGCTCTGTGCTGGGCGTGGCCGTGTGTCCCGGTGCAGTAGTAACATCCTGTGCGTGGGAGGGGGCCGGTGGCCGCTGAGCCAGGAACCCCCAGCCCAGCCGAGGGGCTGCGAGGGAGGGGAGCCCCTGGGCCTTTGGGAGGCGGGTGGGCAACCTCTCCTGGGGATGGGGACGGGCTTCCTGCCCTGGGGAAGGGACGGAGAGGGGTAGTCTCATCACCCTGCAGCCAGCCGGTAGAGGAAGGTCCCAGCCCAGCACTGCTCACAGCAGCTGCAGGAACACCCAGGCCTCAGCAGGGCAGGGGAGGGAGGAAGGGCTGGAGCAGACACAGCTGAGCAATTCAGTGGGAGGGAGAGGCTGTGACCACAGCCAGCGGCCGTGACCTGGCCCGTGGGGTCAGCCCTACAGCCAAGCTCGGCCCCAGGCCCCAGCCTGGGTCAGGTCAGGCTGGCCACCCTTGCTAAGAGGGGCAGGCCCAGGAGCTGGCTCCTGCCCTCCAGCCACGGTCTCACAGGGACGTGCTCAGAGGGGGGACAGCCCCCAGTCACCCTTCCCGACAGCCTCAGACCAAAGCTCCCGGGTCTGAGGCTGGGCTGGGGCCCAGGACGCCCGGCCTTTGGACCTCATTTCAGGGAGTTTCAGTGACTCGTGGGCAGTGGAGGGCTCCCTGCGGAGGCACCACGCAATGCTCAGTGACCGTCACACAAGAAGAGCCACGGCGGATGGTGTGGGGAGGGTGTTGGCCGGCTGAGCGTAGGGGACTCGCGCCAGGGTGCTCCCGGCCCCGTGGACGCCCCGAGCCTCGTCCTTCCCTGGACACGGCTGGCCCCCAAACTGCTGCTGGCCAGGCCAGAAGGCCACTCGATCTCCTGCCTTCATCTTCTCAGAGGAAAAAGGCGCACAAAACAAGGTCGTTCCCTGAACAGCCACATAGTCTTAAAAAAAGAAGAGCAACACTGGAGGACTCAGTTTCCCGGTTTCACTCACTATAGGGCAGAACGGCGGAACGGAGCAGGGAGGTGCCGGCAGGAGGACAGGAGTGTAGACGGTGGGAGAGGACGAGTCTAGACAAACCTGCATGTCGTGGCCCGTGGCTCTGGCCAGCGTGGCAAGATCATTCGGTGTAAGAAGGAGTGGTCCCTTCAACAAGCGGTGACTTCAGTAACTGAGGTCAGACTCTGTCTCATACGACACAGAAGGATGAGCTCTAAGAGGGTCAGAAACCGGCTATAAAACAGCTACAACTATAAACGTCTCAGAAGGAAACACTGGGGAAATCTCATGATGCTAGATTTGGCAAAGGGTTCTTGCCGGTAACAGCAAAAGAAAAATAGATGAATTGCACGTCATCAAAATCAAAACCTTTGTGTATCAAAGGACACTAGCAAGAAAGTGAAAAGAGAGTCCAGGCACAGTGGCTCAAGTCTGTAATCCAAGTGCTCTGGGAGGCCAAGACAGGAGGATCACTTGAGGCCAGGAATTTGAGACCAGCCTGGGCAACATAGCAAGACCCATCTCTACAACGAATAAAAAATTAGCCAGGTGTGGTGGTGGCACCTGTAGTCCCAGCTACTCGAGAGGCTGAGACGGGAGGATCGCGGGAGTACAGGAGTTCGAGGCTGCAGTGAGCTGTGATTGGGCCGCTGCACTCCAGCCGGGGCGACAGTAAAAGCTTGTCTCTAAACAAAACAAAACGAAGTGAAAAGATAAGAATGGGAGACATTTTTTGCAAATCAAATATCTCCTAAGGGTCCGGTTTCCTGAATGTACGAAGAGCTCTCACAGTGCAACAGCAAAGCCCGTTTTAAGAAGGGCGGAGGAATGGAACAGACATTTTCCCAAAGACGCTGTGCAAACGCTAATGATCGTGTGAAAAGATGCTCAGTATCAGTGGCCACGAGGGAAATGAAATCCGAACGGCAGTGAGACACCTCGTCACTCCCAGGAGGATGCCTGGGGTCCACAAGGCGGAAGATAACCAGTGTCGGTCGGATCCGGGAGAATCGCGAACCTCACATGTTGTGGTGGACACGTGAATTGGCTTTGCCGCCGTGGACGACGGTGCGCTGACGCGTGGCCCAGTGAGTCTGCTGCCGGGCACAGAAGCAAAAGAATGGAAAACAGGCTTTTGAACAAAAATCTGTGTCAGTACGTGGGCGTTCACATCAGCACCGTTCGCAGCAGCCGGGAGGTCCACACGGCCCAAATGCCCAGCTGACGGACGTGCACACAGGTGTGGTCCATCCTGCGGGGAACGGCATTCAGCTGCGGAAGGACCGAAGCACCCACAGCTGCTGCGACGAGGAGGCACTTCAGAAAGGCCACGTCGAGTGGACGGGGGCAGACACGAAAGGCCACACGCCGTGTGATTCTGTTGGCGGGAAATGTGGAGAACAGGTAAACACCTGGCGGCAGGAGGGTGGGAGGGGAGAAGTGGGGGTGCCCGTCCTGAGCGCGGGTCCCCTTTGGGGAGGGGGAGCTGTTTCGGAACTAGGCGGAGGTGGCAGCCGCGTGACGCTGTGAACACACTCAGGCCACGGCGCTGCACACACACGGAGAGCTCGATTTTCTGCCGTGTGAGTTTCACCCTGGCACAGGCGGACGGGGGTGGCGGGTGCAAACCAGGCGAGCAGAGCCCCAGTGCCACCCGGCGCAGAGCGAGCCCCTTGCAGAGTCTGGCACGCTCACACCCGGGGAGCGCACACCATGTGGGATGCCACTTCCACGTTCCGTGGACCGAGGGATGTCACCTGGTGTCCCCTGACGGCTGCTCACATGGTTTCGTGAACGCACCAGCCACGTCCACGGGCTCTGCGGCCGCTGTGAGGTCACGGCCGCCTTCCCCCTTCGACGCGGGGCGTCTTCCTGCTGACTTTGGAGCAGCCCTTTGCAGAGCGGAGACGGGGCCTGACCCCGCTGCAGGGGCTGCCCCGCCCGCTGTCCCCGCGCGTCCCAGCGCTGGGCTCTGCCTCCCACCCGCGTCCTGGGAGCTTTCTGCACATTTCTGGATAAAGGACACGCTGTTTTGAATGACGTGGTTTTATGGGGCGTATTTCTTATTTTTCAGAATTTCTTACTGTTTTCCCTGGTGCCAATCCATCTGTGTGCCGTGCGTGGTGGCTCCATCCCGCCGCGTCCCACGGGGGACGGTCGGATGGGGCCTGCTCTGTCCTCACGGACGGGCTCGGGGTCCCCAGCTCTGCGCGTTTCAAATCCCTCTCTTGACGCAAGTTTTAAAAGTTGCTTCTCGGTAAAGTTTTACAGTTTTCATCACGTAGGCCTTTTTATGCTTTTTGGTTTATTTTTAGATATTTCTAAACTTTGGCCAGCGTGAGCAGTGTTTGTGACGATATATTTTCATGGGTTGTCGTCGTTTTAGGAAAGTTACTGACCGACAGTCACACGCTCACCTTCTACCTCGCGACGTTACCAAGTCCTCGCGAGTTTTCAGCGTGCCACGACCTCTGACCCCGTGGCAGTCAGCACCTATGATTGGCTGGTGATGACTTGCACTTTTTATTTCCAAATATTTATGTCTTTATTTTTTTAAAAATCATAGAATTGTACAGTATAATAGTTAAAAAAATTAGTCATGAAGAAGACACCTGTGTTTTCTCCTGACCTTAAGGGAGGGCTTTGAAAGTTTTACCATGAATTACAATGTTGACTGAAGGTTCCCAGAAGAAACTTTTATCCAATTAGGGAGGTCGTTTTCCATTCTTTCCTTGCTATGAGGTTTTTTTTAAATAAAGCTTTAATAGGGCAGGATGTGGAAGTTTTTCGACATCGGTTTCCGTGATCACGTCGTTTTTCTTACTGTAGTGAATTCACAGAGTTAGGGCCGATCCAGCGTCCGCACGGCCTCACACCCTACTGGAAACAAGGATTTTCCATGCCATCCTGGACAGAGCTGTCTAGAGCCATCCCCTGAGCCCTGTCTACGCCGAGGGCCTCACTGGCCTGTCCCGCTGCAGGGGTGTCCTGGGACTGAGGGGAGGGGTCTCCACTCCCACGCTGCGGGGCTGCAGTGGGGCCAGAGAGGCTGGTGGGCGCGGGCGATGCCATTGCCTCCTGGCTGCTGTTCCTCTGAGGGGTGACGATGACTTTCCCGGCCTTGCTGACGTGAAGGCACCTGTAGGCCCGGCTCGCCTGGGCCAGCTTCTGCAGACGCCGCGTCCTGTGGGCTGCTGTGTGCCTGGAGGGCTGGGTCCTCCCAGGGTCCTGGGGTTGGCCCTGCCCACACCTCCCTGCTGTGCCTTCCCACTCGCTGAGCCTGCCGGCCAGGACCTTCCCAGGGTTTCCTGGACCAGGTGGAGAATGCTTCCACCCTACCTGCTCTGGGGGAAGCACCTACACGGGGGAGCCACGTCCTGCAAAGGGTACCTGAGATGGGGTCTCTCTCCCCGACCCATGCACCCAGGTTTCATGCATCCGGAAAGCGGGGAGCCCCCTCCCCCTGCAGCCGAGACCAGGGGTCCTGCAGTGGTTCCTCCCACAGTCCCTCTTTAATGCTGGTCATCTGGGAGGCTGCACTTGGAGATGGAGGGCGAACACCGCCCAAGGCTGGGGCGAGGCGGCCACCCCCCCTGAGGTCTCGGCTCCAGCTTGGTGCTCTGTGGCTCCCTGTGCCCGGCGGCTGCTCTCCTGGCAGGTCTGCGGAAGGGGACACTAGCAGAGGTGAAGCCTCCCGTCCCCTAATAGGCTCAGAAGCCGAGCAGAAGTCACCACTTGAGCTGTCGACACTTGGCTCCCAGCCCGGTGAGCAGGATTGATGGCCGTGACGTCCCACGTGGGCACCTGGCTCAGTGGCCGCTGTGGGTGGTGCCCATCTGCAGGGGCGTGGGGCCCACAGGACCCACTGTCTCCACTGTGGCCCACAGAAGCCTAATGCCGGGGCACACAGGGCACAAGGGGGACCCTGTCAGCCCTTGCTGGGAGAATTAGACAACAGGCGGTGGCCCAGGACCCTGCCTGCCTGTTCTGAGAGCCCAGCCTGGGGCCTTGGTCCCTTGCAGTCCACCTCCTGGGGCCTGGCACCCCTCTGGTTTGGGGGGGTCTGCTCTCCCAGGAGACTGTCCTTCCGTCTTCCATCCTCTGTCCTCCAGCTCTCCCCTTCTCCTGGGGTCCCCTGCAAGGCAAGCCTCAGGCCGGGCCTCAGCTGTGTCTCCCAAGGGCTTCTCCAAGCCCCCAGCCCCCACCCCCAAGGTGGACGCACCCTGCCTGTGTCCCCAAGGGTGCTGAGCCTTTGGGTGCTGTGGGCGGCGTGTGCTGTCCATGTCCACCCTACTGGATGCTGGGAAGAGGACTGGCAGGGAAGGGCTCCGTGCACAGCCCTCCTCCCACTCTGCCTGGGGCCGGAGCCCCTTGCAGCTGCCCGGTCACTGCCCACCGCTGGGCTCTGCCAGGCTGCCGGCTTCCAGGCACTGGCCGTCACGGCCCTGCCACGGGGTCTCCACAGGTTTGGGCCGCGCTGGCTCTAAGTCCCTGCAGAGACTCTGCCTCATTGACAGACTGAAACTAAAATAAAATAAGACAAGATAAAATAAAAATTTATAAAACGTGGGCAGAGGCTCTGCAAGGCTGTGGGACAGGGTGTAGATTCTCCACATGGCGATTTAGATGCCTGTGGCAGGTCAGCGGCACGCAGACCACATCTCCGTGGAATGCACGGTGGTTTTGTTTTCTGTGCTTTTTTTCTTCTTAAAATTATAGGAGGAAAGAGGGTTTGGCAAAGCACAGCTTGTAACCTGCCAAGCCCAAACTATTTGACAAAGAAATCACAAGATTTTTGCCTAAACTCTAAAAAGGCTTTGATTCTGTTTGGAATTTGAAGTCTGTGCAGACTGCGCTTGGCCACTTGGCGTGGGGGCCTTGGGCTGGTCCCTCAGTGTGGCCACAGTGCAGCCCTGGGGGTAGCCAGGCCGGGCCCCACCCTCCCGTTTTGCCATTTTGCAGCTGGAGTTTATGGCTGAGTCCCAGAGGGTCGGTGCTCTGGCTGGTTCAGCTGTCTGCGTCTGCGCGGAGGGAGCAGCTGGGGGGCCGCAGCCGCCAGACTCCTGCCGTCCCCGGGACCTTGGGAAGATGAGCTTCGTGGTGGCTCTGGTGGGGCCTTGCCCAGAGCTTGCTGGACACCGGCTGGGGGAGCAGCTCACACAAGACGGCGCTCGCTCTGACAGCGATGGCAAGCCGGGGGTCCCCAGGACCACACTGGGCCGGTGTCCTCCGGGCCGTGGTCTTTCAGAGGGCGTGGATCCGGTAAAGTCAACCCAAGAGCTCCCACATGGGATCTGGGGAAGTTCCAAACTCGAAGTGTCCATTGTCTCCTCCCCGTGAAGTCGGGACAGTGCTGCTCTCCCGGCATCTGCGGGTGACAACATACGCCGGGGGGGGGGGGGTGGCCGACCAGGGAAGCCCACTGTCGCCTGTGTCGGGATTTTTCAAGGGGGCTCCGACCCGTGGGCATCACAGATCCCCGTCTGCGTGGTGGATCTCAGCCTCCACCCCTCCCGAGGGTCCCAAAGGGATGACAGAGATGCCAGTGGGGTCCCAGCCTCAGGAAATGATGGGGTGCTGTTAAAAAGTAAACTGAAACACGATGAAATGCTACAAAGTTTATTTGCGCTAACGTGATCTGCACAGCGGGAAGCCCACACGGGGTGCTCAGGAGCTCCGCCGGGGAACGCCAGGGAAGCTTCCGCAGGACAAGCACGGAAGTGACGCCAGGGAAACGTTTGAGAGGCTACAGTTGCACAGCGGCATTACTGGGTGTATCCCAGTGGAAACTCTCTGGTTACATAATTATAAGTTTGTTGGCTACTTCCGATCGGTGGAGCTTGAGTTCTGTTGTTCTGTAACGTAGGCATTTATTAAGAAATAGCTCAAGTTCAGATTTTCTTCCATTTGCAGATCAAGAAAGGTTGAGGTCACCTATGAGCCTACCTGGCACTGTCTGCTCTGGATTCTACAGCCCTGGTCTCAGCGAGCTGGGAGTGTGACCGGCAGGGTGGCATTGCTCTCGGTGACCACTGCTGACTGGTCCCTTTGTCACCAACAGCTGCACTGGAATGCAAGGCCACACGGCATTGTCATCCCCAAGGACTAGTCGTTGTGGGCTTGAGTGATAGGGTGGCTGAGGTCTCCGATTCTCCAGTCCTGATGGCCGTCTTTCGACGCGTGAGTGGCTTCTAGAAAGCACTTAAAACCCGTGAGAGGACACAACAGACGAGGGAGGTGAACACAACTGCCACAAAGGCAGTAACGGCCAGGGACTGAGAAGGTCTCTGCAGCAGAGACCCCAAACCACTGCCGGCAGCAGCACTGTCTGCTTGGAGACTGGTATTTGTTTCTTAAGAGCCTTTAACTTAGGGGCAGCAATTTCTTATTTATTAACATAGAAAAATATTGTAATATCAGTAAGAGCACGAGCTCCCCCTCATTAAGCAGTTAGGGTATCAAGATCTATTTTGGAGGACTATTGAGACTAAATTGCTCATAGTAGGTGGTATTGCTTGAAGGGGATTCTAGATAATGTTCTATGAAAACGAAAGAAAAACAAAGGTTACTTTTTTTTTGAGACAGAGTCTCACTCTCTTGCCCAGGCTAGAGTGCCATGGTGTCAGCCTAGCTCACAGCAACCTCAAACTCCTGGCCTCAAGCGATCCTCCTGCCTCAGCCTCCCAGGTAGCTGGGACTACAGGCATGTGCCACCATGCCCTGCTAATTTTTTCTATATATATTTTTAGTTGGCCAATTAATTTCTTTCTATTTTTAGTAGAGACGGGGTCTCGCTCTTGAGCTATCCGCCTGTCTGGGCCTCGCAGAGTGCTAGGATTACAGGCGTGAGCCACCGCGCCCGGCCTGAAAACAAAGGTTACTATCTGGAGGGAATTGTGGTCTCAGTTCTGAGTCTGGAGGACAGCGAGTTGAGAGTTCTAGATTTGAGTCTGAAGCATCTTTAGAGGGTGGGATGAGGACAGCAGCCACGATCTGTAGGGTTTTCTTGCTTTGCAGTTTGATTGTCTCTGGGGATGTCGGGGGTAAGTGACCCCCGTAACAGCTGGCATGAGGGTCACCATATGTGGTCTATCATAGTCATTTGTCTGGAGTTTGAAGTCATCTAGTTCCAACTTTCAGCACATGGAGAAAGGGAACTGCTAGTCTCTTGTAAAACTAGAAGAATTCAGGATTCAGTTCAGTTTGGGGATGGATAACAAAACCTCAATAAAAACGATCAGGACTAGCATGTGATAAAGGGTGCATTATAGTTTTCTACTGAAATATAACCTTTTTATAGTCACTCCTATTTTTACCAAAAATAATGAGAGTTAATTTTTTTTTTACAAAATAAATCTAGTTTTATTAAACTTGACCTGATTATTTATGTAAATAAAACAAGAACAGCAATTGTGTACATATTTTAAAATATAATATTTTAGTCAGAACTTTGGTAATATCTAAGGTGCTTTCTTGACTTTGTATCACTCAATCTTAGTTTTTTAAAAGTATCTGGTAATGAGAAATCCCAGATTAGATCTTTAAAACCCTCTCTAAACTGAGAAGCCAGGCAAGGACTTACCTGATTGTGTCCTATTACAAAGAGAACAGGTTCTCCTTGAAACTATGCAAATAACGGTGTCACCATAAAATAGGAATATTAGTAAGAGATTCCGAAGTATGGTGCAATCAGATAGGGAGAAAAAGATGAATGTCCCATTTTTGTTTGCAAAAGTACGTTTTATGAAATTTGTGTAAATTATAGATAGCTTAAGAGAAAAGGGGAAAAGGGTCCCTTAATTCTGAAAAATAAGACATTAGAGAAGCAGCAATGTTTCAAGCAAACGTCACACAAATGATAATTATCCTCATCAGCTAATTCCGTTCCATATAATTAATTTTTGTTCTGTTTCATATCGGATTAGCAGTTTTATAAAGCCATCATTTTTTTATTAGAGTCCTGAAAATTCTTACCTGGTCCAACAGGATGATCTGAAGGTGACCGGACACCTGCACTTTTCAGTCATGAACTCCTTCGGTTTGTAACACGCAACAGCCAAGAAATTTGGTTGTTTTGGCGACATGCAACATCTCAACATAATTCGAACCATGAATGATGATGTTATACTAGCACGTATCGGATTTCTAGGCTATGTCCCCTATTCCTAGAACACTTACATCAATAACAAATGTAACTTAAAGAAGGTTTGGCGTCTCTTGTTATTTGACAACACCTCCCTTGAAATTTAACATATCAAGTAAGTCTAATAAGTTTAACATCTCTCTTTTTATAAAGAGAGAGAATAAATTCTTTTGAGATATTCCAGGAACCCTTCTGGAAACTCTCCAAGTTAATTTGAGGTCAAAAAGGACTTAATTTAGGATTTCATTTTGGGAAGCTGTCAAAAACGTCCAAAGGCTTAAAACGCTTGATGAAATACGATTGCAGGCCTCTGTGAAACAATGCCAAGGTGACAAAGATTTTGAAGGCAAATGCAGAAAGTTGCAGAGGTGTAAACACAGCTTAGCTCTTTTCACATTCACTTTTCTCGAATGGTCAAAGACCCCGTAAAAGACGGCGTGGAGCACGAGACGTTCTCCTGACAAACTCGTCTTTGTTTTCCGGGCCTGTTGCTTAGAGGTGAAGAGAAAACCTTCATCACCAAGGTTAACGTCCAGGGAAACGCCGCGCTTTTGACAGCGAGAAACCCCAGGTCGGCTTTGCCGCGGTGCATCACTGAGCTTCTGTGTTCTTAAAAACCTTATAAATAAAATCTATCTCCTCTTAGTAGTCTGCCCACACACAACATTCCTCTTTGGCCAACTTTCTACAATGTTCTGCGTCTGTCCAGGGTGTCTCACGCTTTTTTTTCTTTTTCATTCTGGCCACCGGCCGTCTCGCTCCCACACCGGGTCACTATTTCCCCCGATGACAGCGCAAACCTGCACACTTCTCCTTACTAAAGCCACGTGCCCCTTTCTTGGTGCACCTTTCACCTACAGTCATTTTCTTTTATTCTTATTATTTCTAGTGGTTTTGATCACATGTGTTAATTACAATTCTTAACCCTGATTAATTAACCTTCATACCTAGCGCAAGCTAGAAGCGCACGGTCTCGTCATTTTGAAATGGCGGCGCTGCCTCGCGGCACGGGACGCGCTCACGGCAGCCCCGGGTGTCTCCAGCTCGCTCCTCCCCGGCGAGAGCCGGGGCTTCCCCGACGCTGACCTTGGCCAGCTCAGCCTCGTCCTCCTGTGGCCGTTGTGCCGCCTTCGGGTTTGGACTCATCGGCACTTTCTAAACTTTATTTTTAGCAGCAGATGCTTAATTTAAATAAATGGACAGCACAGCAATGGAGCGGGCAGAGGGCGGGCGGGACACCGGTGGGGGCGCGGAGAGTCCCTGCCGTCTCAGGAGGCATCTGGGGACCTGCCCCGACCCAGTGGACCCAGCCCAGGGCTCGCCCCGATGGACCCAAAGGCTGTGGCTTCCAGAGGGCTGGAGCCGTGCAAACCTCCCACGGCAGCCAGGCAGGACAAGTCTGCTGTGTCAGATGAGGACGCAAAGCCAGGATGGCGCGGCCACTGCGCACCCACAAGGGCTGGTCTGGAGCTGGGTGTCCTGAGGGGACCCCAGTCCTTCCAGAGCAGCCCGCCCTGCCCGACGGCAGCGCACAGCGCGGGGCGCACCTGCTGGCCTGTGTCTGCTCCTGCTTGTGCACGCGGTCCCGATGTATCGAGGTGTCTGTGGCGTCCAGGGCTCGTCCTGTGTAGGAAGGTCTCACCTGGGCTGATGACACACAACATTCTCTGACGGACTTCTGACACGCCAGTGGTTTCGTTGTTCGTGTTTGTATCTCTGAGACTTGGGTGTGGAGTGTGAGATCCGTGTCCAGCTCCAGCTGTCCCAGCGTCACACGTAACATGTCGGACGGCCCGGCTTCCCCACCCCGGGATGCTGCCCTTCCACGGCATGGGGAGGGCGTGTCGTCAAACACGTGTGAAGCCTGTGCCCGGGATGATGTCGGCACCCCCTGTTCCAGCTGCCTACCTGTTTACTCACGCGACTGTGCCCACGTTTTTAATTATGACGCTTCGTTCTAATCTAAACACTTGCTTTTCCGTTTTAAATGTTTTGTTAGCGTTTTTATTGGAATCACCATATTTTAGATTTGGCTGCAGAGAACTGACATCTTTATGATGTTGAATCTGTCCCCTCCAGGGTATCAGCTGCCCTTTTGTTTGTTCAAAACGTATGTGTCTCGGAGAGGCATTTAAATGTTTCCATCATGTAGAATTTTTATGTTTCTTGGAATCCTTATTCCAAGGATTCATAAGGAATCCTTATTCCTCAGGATTTTAGCAGTTTTATTGCTATTTTAACGGTGTCTCCCCTTCCCTTTTGCCTTCCGCAAATTATTACTTGTATTCGTGAAAGCTACAGAGTTCCGTTACGTTATTTCCATACTCAGTCGTCACGCGGAACTGCCCGTTGGTGTATCACGGTGTCTAGTTGACCTTCTCGTTTGTGTTTTGAAGTGTACGATCGTCAAATCTGAAAATGGCTCTAATCTCCTCTCTTCCTTCTGTATTTCCACGCCTCTGCTTTCCATCTGGCTCTCAGCACCGGCCGCCCTGCGCAGCTGGAGAAGCCGCGGTGCTGGCGGCCGACACCGCGCCATGCTGTGGCCCGGGGGGGCCGGACGTGAGTCTCCCCCACGGGGCGAGGTGCTGCCGTGGGCGCCTCTGGCTCGTGCCGGTGGCTTCCGTCCGCTCTCACTATCGGTTTTTTTTTTTTTTTTTTGACTATTCACAGTATTTGTTAATGGTTTATTTATCGAGAGAAACTATTTCTCGGCCCACATATTCATAGCTCGGGAGCCCAGGTCAGTGACAAACGTCCATGTGTATCAACCCAAAGAAATTCTTTAATTTTCCAAAATCACTTTGCACTCTGAAAGATGCCAGCCTTCCTCATCTCCTCAAAATCTTTCACAGAATGATAATTTCTGTAGAAAACCGCATGGGCCTTCTTTCTTGGTTCAGCCACACCAAACTTGCAGAAAGTTGCAACTCCCAGGGATACGACGAATGCTCCAACAGCATGAATCCGCAGACGCCCGGCCAGGAGGCCACACGTCTGAGGTTTGGCCAGAGTGTTGGGAGCCACGGTAGTCACTGTCCTTGATGGGTGTGCCGACGTCGACACGTCCTTCCTGGCTGATGGAAAAACAGACTGCCTCGCACTGCCCTTTTGAAGCTTAAGTGAGAACGAATTTCATCAAACGCCTTTTCAACGGGAACGGGACCTGCCCGGAACTGCCCCTGGCGCCAGCCCCGCCCCGACGGCGGGTGCTCTGGCGATGCGCTGGGACCCGTTGGCCGCTTGGTAGCATTTTCTTCGGGATCTTTGCGTGGAGATTGCCTTTCGTGGACAGTGTCTCTTGGATGTTCATGTCAGTCTCGTGCTCGCCTCGTGCAAGAATTCAGGAACTTTCCTTCATCTGTTCTCCAGAACTGTGGGACGTGTTGGGACTGTCCGTGCTCTGAGGGTTTGAAGGGTTCCTGGGTGGCCCTGTCCGGGCCGGTACCTGGGGGAAGGTCGCTGCTGGACAGATCCCTATTTTTTTTTTCTGGTGATTGTTCTGTTTAGATTTCTTGCTCTCTCTAGTTGGTTTTGGTAAACTGTGATTCCTGGGAGAATATCCCTTTCGTCCAGTTTTTCTCATTTCTTTGCATACAGTGAGCGAGGTGATTAGGTACTTATGTTTATTTCAACTTTTTCTGTTATTTTCACCGCATCTTTCTGTATTTTTGTTTATCTTCCCATATTTCTCTTTTTGGAGCTTCTAACATTTTATCCATTTTACTACTTTCTTGTTATTTCTACCCATTCTTTAATGCATTAATTCTATGCAGGACACCGAACATTCCATTGCTTTGCTTTCTTTTAGCATTTTCATTGTTCTTTTAAAACTTGAGTTGGACGCGTGTTACGTTTATTCTTTATGACTGATGTTAGCATTTAAGACCACATTTTATTGTGAGAATAGTTTTAGGTATAACCTATAGATTCTAGTGAGCAGTGATTTTACTTTTTTCTGTTATTATTATATATTTTTATTACAGGTTGTCATTTTCTAGATATTTTACAATTTCAGTGTGGGTTTTTTTACTTTCCCAGGAATTCATGAAAAAATTATTTTTTCCCTCCAGGTGGTGGGTGGTGGAGGTAGGGACTTTTAGTCTTCTGATTTTATTAGTAAACTCTAGTTTTGTGCCCTGTTTATATATTATCTGCACAATTTCTAATTTCTGGAGTTTGAAGAGGCTTCCTTAGTGGCTCAGTATGTTTTTAATCTTTGTGACTCTTCCAGAAGACTTTAAAAGAAGGTGTATTTTCAGTTCTCAGAACATAACGTTTCAGAGTCATCAATCAGACAGTTCTTACGAACTTATTCATGTCTTTTATATTCTTACTGGTGTTTTGGCTACTGGACCCGTGATTGGCCGGGAGAGGTAAGTGACGCCTCCGTGTCTCGGGGCTGCGGGTCCCGTGTGTCTCCCGTGGCGGTTGCTGCGTCTGGGGAGGCCACGGCACTGGGGGTGGCTGTCCCCAGCCCGGTGACTTCACCTGAGCTGCAGCGGTGGTCTGGCTGGACGTCTGCCTTTACCCCCTGCGTGCTTTGCTTTTGTGGGGTTTGGTGACTCCGTCAGTCCTTTCCTTTATTTTATTTTCAGCCTGTCTGAGTCTGAGTGTCAGCTGACGGGTGCCGTTTGATGGTTACATCTTCAAGTCTTGTTTTTCTGATAGGCGAGCGGGGCTTGTCTTTATGTGTTCACGCAAGGACGTATTTGCTCGGTTTTTGGCGTGCGTGTTTCTTTAGCTTTCAGAACCTCTCCCACGTGGTTTGTTTTCCTTGTGTGAGCACACGTGTGCTCGTTTCTTCTGACGTGCAGGGAACTTGCATTTCCTTCCAGTGGCGCCGTTATGCCCACAACCGCGCAGAGCGTCTGAGTCCCGACCCTCCCTGGGCAGCATCCCCCCGCTCACGCGCAGCAGGACGAGTAAAACCACAATATTTTTCTGTTTGCTTTCTGCCCCCCTCCTCTTCTGTGTGGTTGCGATTGATACCGTAATTCTTGATGTTTACTTCTGTGCTGCTAAGCATTCTTTCCTCTTTTTTACTTCATTTAGGAACTTAAATAATATTCTCAGCTGTTAAAGATGAGGACGTCAATGTACCTACCATCCTTTGACTTCCCCTCTTTGGCACCAACTTTACCTGTTAATGTCATTTCTACATTCTCAGGACCTTTGGCGTCTGACACCTCGTCTGCTGCAGTGGTCCCCCCGTTTGCGTTAATTTTACTCCTGTAATTAAGTGGGCTGAGTGTTTACCGTCCTTCCTTTTGCTGCGGTTTTCCGCATACGTCTTGTTCTGGCTGAAGTTCATCCCGTAGTAGATTTCTCAATGAGAGCTTATGGAAACCACCTGAAGTTCTTAAATGCTTGTTGCCTCATACGTGAATTTTTTCTGTCTTCTGACAAAGAATATGTCATCGGGACGTCTGCGGCTGGACAGATTTTCCCTTCACTGGTGATGTGGCTGTGGGGAGGGAAGAGGCTGGCTCCCCGGGTTCCGCCTGTGTTTGTGGAGTCCAGTGACTGTGTGTGAGGATGCGGGTCACTGCGATGGCAACGTTCTATAGGACCCCATGTGCCCTCTTGTGATTCGAGCCCTAGTTCTCCCTCCTGCTCTGCTGGTCCTGGGGCTGGCTCCGTCCCGGAGATCCAGGGGGGCACATCTCGCGTGACGGTCCTCCCTGGGGTCTGGGAGCAGCGTCCTCGCGCTTGCAGGAACATGTGCCCAGCTGGGACCCACGGTGTCCCCTGGCACTTTGGCCCTATGGGGGTGGCCGATCAGCCTGCCTTGCAGAGTGGCCTCGGGCTGGTCCCCTGCTGTGCTAGGGCTGTGCCTCAGTGTCCCCTGCTGTGCTAGGGCTGTGCCTGGGTGTCCCTTGCTATGCTAGGGCTGTGCCTCGGTGTCCCCTGCTGTGCCTCGGTGTTCCCTGCTGTGCTAGGGCTGTGCCTCGGTGTCCGTGACAGGCTGGGTGTTGCTGGGTGGTCAGTCATGGGCTGCTGTCCATGCTCCTCTGAGAAGTGACGGTGTCTGTCCTCCTTCTCAGGGGACACACAGGCAGTTCTCGGCTGGCTGCTGTGTGCATGTCCTGGGGCTGCTGTAACAAGTCTGCCCCAAATGAGTGGCTTCAAACAACACATTTATTCTCTTGCATTTCTGTAGGGCAATAGTCCTAAATTAAGGTGCCAGCAGGGCTGGTTCTTCTGGGGCTCTGGGGAGAGTCGATTTCCTGCCTCTTCTGGGCAGGGGACGGGGGCCGAGGGACCCACCCACCCAGACCAGAGCAAGGGGCGGGGACAAGGTCTCAGAGGCCCTCAGGAGCCCTGGTCTACCTGGTGCAGATGGCACAACCTGGGTCTGGGTCTGTGCACCTGTGGGGTCAGGGCTGGGAAGTCCACGTCTACACCCAGGGGCACACCAGAGCAGGTGCACAGGCAGCGCACACCCGCTGCTCCTCGCTGGCGCTGCACGCAGACACTGGCAGGCTCCTGTGCATGTGCGCTCAGACACCGCCCAGCCAGCGCCCCACGCTGCGTCCCCAGGGCCTGCGGGGGTCTCCCTGGAGCCCCGAGGTGGTCTCTGTGCTTCCTCCAGGCTCACGCAGGCCTTGGGGTGGGGTACAGTGGTGGTGAAGCTTGCAGGGCTGGGTCCCGACTGCCAGGGAGGACACACCTCCCTCTTTGGGGGCCGGGCCTGTGCCTCCCAGCAGGCAGACGTGAGAGGAGCCGCCTCGTGCTCCAGCCTGTCTCCTTTGATGTCCCGTCCTCCGTCCGGTCAGGCTGGGCCCTGTCTGGGCAGGCACCTGCCACTCCACCTTCTGGGCCGTGGGTCCCTGAGGGCAGCAGGGTGGGGCCACCCACCTGTCCCCTGAGACTCAGGCTCCTCCTCTCCTTTGATCTTGGGGCCCCTCCCCACATAGTCCCTAGTGCTCAGATGGGGAAACTGAGGCTGGAGAAAGGAAGACATGTTGGAAAGCAGTGGGCAGGGCCCTGGGGCAGGGGTCTCTGGCTCCTGGGCTGGAGCCCTCCTTGCTCCGCTGTGGCTGGGACAAAGCCCCTGGCCCTCTCCTCTGCCCAGGTCTGTGAGGACAGCTGCCTGGTGACAGCACAGCCTGTCTGGTCTGTACGGGGTGTGCCCCCCAGCCACCGTGCACCTTACCTGAGCCGGTTCTCCCCAGGCAGCGGTGGGCCCCCAAGGCCCATATCCAGGTCAGCCTGGTTGCCCCTTATCTTCCAGACCAGGCAAGGTGAGCCAAGGCTGTTCTCCAAACCACGTCCCTACAAAAGGACATGGGTGCCATGGTCAGAGGATGGCCCTTGCCGTTGGCACCCACCTGTCAAGGGACACTGTTTATAATTGGGAGCGTTGGGGATGGGAGAGGGTGGGGCTGAAAACTCCGAATGCTGCTGTCCCTGGGTTCGAGTGGCTGTCAGGGCACCGCCACGGGGCGCCAGCTGACGGCAAGGGCGTCTGGCTCTGGGTGTGAGCAGGGCCTCCAGCACCCCGGTGGCCCCACGGCCTGGGCAGGCAGATCCCGGATTTCTCAGTGGGCGCTCAGGGGGAGAAGCCGAGGGGGTGGCCGTGTTCTCCCAGAGGGCCCCATTTCCCGTTCGGCCAATGCAGCACCCGCCTCACGGGGTCTGGCCCAGCTGCCCGTGCCGGAGGAGGGGACGGCCTGCATCTCCGGGTTTGGCAGGCAGGTCTGCGTCCTGCTGCCTCCGTGCCTCAGTGTTTCCGTGTCTTAGCAGTGGGTGGTGGAGTCGGGTGTCCTGAACTTCTGGACAACTTCTGCAGGACCGTGTCAAAGTGTAGAGGTAAAGGAAGAAACCAGGGGACAAAGATACCACATTCGAAAACCTGCGAATTGGAAACGCCTTATTTCAGGAAGCCCCATCAGCAGAACGCAGAGGCCACTGGCTGTGGGAGGGACGCCTGCAGCCTGCGGGAGAGACAGCGGCTTGTGGTGTCATCACGGAGCTGTCCGTGGCAGCAGGGCCACCGCAGGAGCAGGTGATCTGTGATGGAAGACGGTCCAACCTCCTTTTTAATTAGAAACATTACAGATATTTCAAATGTTATTGGCAGTGATTTCTGGAGGCTTTTAATCTTTCTTTTTGTAATTTATGCTTTTTTGTAATTTCTAAATTTCGTGTATTTTCTTTGTAATAGGACCCCAGTGACAAGGTGGCACAGTCGGATGTGAGTGAGTCCCTGGACGGATGAGCATTTTGGCAGCAGCATCTCCATGCGCCAGGTATCCTGCACCTGCCCTTGGTCCCTGTCCATCCTGCACTGGGGCGGGGGCCTCTCCAGTGGGGCACTTCCAAGGCTGGGGGGCTCCTGCTCCAGAGCCCAAGCTCTGCTCCCCGCCCCGCACACTCTGGGACTCGGTCAGCGGCAGACACGTCTGCCGGGCCCTGCCCAGCGCCTGCGTGTCTATGGCAGGGCGTGGCCTGGCAGGAGGGCTCCCAGGCACTGAGACCCCGAGTCCTGCTGGGTCCTACATGCCCTGCAGCTCTCAGCCAAGAGCAGGGTCTGTTACCCCCAGATCTGGGCTGGATCCTGGTCCCTCCTCCTGGCTGTGGACCTTGGTCACGTCATTGACTGTCTTTGAACCTCACTTTCCTTGTCTGTAAAAGAGGTTGGTTCCCATATCCCAGCTGACAGCCCTGGCTGGAGCCAGAGCTCATGGGCCTGGAGGCAGCTCGGGGGTGGGGAGGCTGGGGGCAGGGGGTGGTCCGTGGAGTCTGGTGAAGGACGGCGTGGCCTGGGCTGGGTGGCAGGAGGATGCCGCGGGGCAGGGGCATTTGGATGGTGCCACGCTGGCCTGCCCAAGGCCTCTGGGCCTCCCTCGGAGCTGGCTGAGTGGGCAGTGCCCCGGCCCCTGCCAGCTTGGCCCTGACTCTCGGTGACGCCTGTTTCTGGCCCCATGTTGTGATGTCAGGAGAACTAGTCCTGCTCTGGTTGTGGCGTGGGGGCTCCCTGAGTTCCAGCACCTGCACCCCTCCTAGGCACCAGGCGATGCCAGGTCTGACTTGTCCCCAGGGGGCCCAGCCACACATGGGGCCCACTGGTGGGACCCCTCAGCTTTTAGTCTTGGTTCATATTTTTGTTTATTCTCAAAGTAATTCAGATGTGGTAACAGAAGTTCTGGGAAGAAAAGAGAAAGCAGCCTGACGAAGGCAGGGCTAGCGTTTGGGTATTTACTGCGAGTCCCTGACAAGGCACTTTCATTCAGCTGTAATTAACGTGCAGCGCTGAGAAACCTGCTCTTCCGTTTAGCTCCAGACTCTGGGCAGACCTGGACGGGCTCCATGCACAACTGAGCAGGCTCCACACACACCTGGACAGGCTCCATGCACACCTGGACAGGTTTCACACACACCTGGACAGGCTCATACACACCTGGACAGGTTCCACACACACCTGGACAGGCTCCATGTGCACCTGGACAGGCTCCATGCACAACTGAGCAGGCTCTACACATACCTGGACAGGCTCCATGCACACCTGGACAGGCTCCATGCACACCTGGACAGGCTCATACACACCTGGACAGGTTCCACACACACCTGGACAGGCTCCATGCACACCTGGACAGGCTCATACGCACCTGGACAGGTTCCACACACACCTGGACAGGCTCATACACACCTGGACAGGCTCATACACACCTGGACAGGTTCCACACACACCTGGACAAACTCAACATGCACACCTGGACAAGCTTAACATACACGTGGACAGTCTCCACATGTATGTGGACAGGCTCCACGCACACCTGGACAGGCTCCACATGTATCTGGACAGGCTCCATGTGCACCTGGACAGGCTCCATGCACACCTGGACAGGCTCGTACACACCTGGATTGCTCACAGACCTGCTACTTCTAAGGCCTGGAAAGCCCCCTTAGTGTATTTGCTGTCATAGGGGGTGAGTTTAACCTATTTCCTGCCTTCCACGAGTTTACATCATAGTTTAAATCATAGTGTGATGGCCTGTACTTGTCCTGGGGTCCCCGGGAGGACTCTGAGGCAGAGATGTGCTCTGGCCTTGCCAGGGTGCCCTAGTGGGTGGCACTGAGGGGCAGGGCAGAGGAGGGATTGGGCTGGAAGAAAAAGGCCCACCCACCTTGGGGAGTGTCCAGGAAAGGCCCCACCCACCTTGGGGAGTTCAGTGGCTGGGCTGGTCCCCAAAGTTGTCCTGAATGGGGGGTGTGGCCGGGCCTCCGTGCCCATCCCTGGCGGGTCACTGGAGTCAGCCGCCTGGGCAGGGCCATAGCCTCAGGCCGCAGAGGACATTCCCGAAAGGCTGCGGGTCCTGGGGCGGGGCAGGGTGGCCTCACCGAGTGTCACACACACCATTTTGGATTGTTTCTTTACAACAGACCCCTGTAGGGTGGTGGTTACCAGAGCAGGATTGGGAGATGCTCAGTCTGACTGCTGGCGCTACTGCTGTGTGGCCTTGGGAAAGTCGCTTCATGTCTCTGGGCTCCAGCCTCCCTGGCCAGGTGGGACATCTTCACACAGCGGAGTGACCAGGCTGCGTCTGCTGGTCTTGCTAGCAGAAGCGGCAGGGGCTGCCTTTTGATAGTGGCGGTGGGAGCCCAGTGCCCACAAGCTGTCCTGGGTCACCTGGGTGGGCCCTGGGCCCCATGCCGGGAGCAGGAGATGCACTGAGGATCAGGCGGGTTGAGGAGGCAGCCACGTGGCTGCCACTAGGAGCCAGGGGGCAGGGACGATCCTGCCCTAGAGCCTCAGGACGGAGACCCTGGCCCACCGAGGTTCCAGACCCTGGAACCGAGAGAGAGCGGGTTTCTGTTGTGTGAAGCCCAGCTGCAGCACTCTGGCAGCCCGGGAGCGGACACCCCTGCTTTCCTACTGAGTGTGTGGCCCGGGCCCAAAGGCTGCCTGCATGTGACGGTGTCGACTGTGTCATGCTAAGGAACATAAGAGCCAGTGGTCTGAGGACTCTGCCCAACAATTCTGAGCATGGCAGCTGCCACCCAGGGTTGCGGGGTGTGGGGGGCCAGTGCCCACCCAGGCTCAAGGTGACAGAGCTGGTCCCCAGCCAGCCAGACCTGACCGGAAGTGGCCGCAGTGGTCTGTCTGCACCGCTGACCACACGCCGGGCTCCACGCACCGTGAGCAGCTCCCCTCGGGGAGGTTGAGGCAGACCAGGCCCTGAGAGACTCCACATGGCCTAAGCCCACCTGGAGCTAGAGGGAGGCCCCGAGACCTCGCGCTCACCTGGTGGAGGGGACGCAGGTGCGGCGGGCTCAGGGTCCTGTCCTTGGCATCGCGAGGTCAGCATCTGGGTGATGGAGGTGGCCGGGCCACGGCGCGGGGTCCTGGCACAGGGAACGGCGCTTGGCCTGGCAGGAGGCGGCAGCCACGGGGCTGGGAGGGAGCAGGCGTGGCCGGAGGGGCAGCTGTGGAGCCTCATTCGGCCTGAGTGCGGGTGGAGGGGTGTCCCACAGAGAGGCTGCGGGGGGCCCCGTGACCTGGCACGAGAGCGGAGGTGCTGGCAGCTGCCCCTCACCCGCCACAGTGGCCCTGCAGACGGCTCCTGGCACCTGTGGGGTTCTGTGTCCAGGTGGCCATGTGGCTGCTCCTCCCTGTTCCCCGGCCCCTGCTCTGATGTCCCCAGCCAGCCTCTCCCTGCTGCCCTGTTAGTTCCTGTGTTCCCTAGTCCGTCAGGGAGGACACATCCTGGGAATGAATGTGCAGTTCGCTCCCCCTGTGCCCAGGGCCGTGGCTGAGTAAGAGATACCAAGACCCCGGGCCAGAACCTCTCTGTCCCGAGGCCACAGAAGCCAGTTGTCTGCGGGGAGAAGGGAGACCCCCCCCCACCTTAGCAGCCCCCAAGCGGTCTTCAGCACGGATTTTAGAATACACCAGAAACTCTGGAGGCCCAACGCCCGTGCAGACTGGAGGGGTGGGAGTCTCTGCTGCCCTTCCCTTCCGGGCCCCAGCCGCCGGGCAGCTGTGTGCAGCTCTGCGAGCGCAATCCTTAAACAAAGGGGGACTGGCCACCCCCACTTCATATGTCTCGGGCACTGCGGTTTAAGCCCCAAGTCTGTTCTGCTGTTCACAGCCAAACATCAGGGTAAGACATGCTTGTCTGCGGGACATCAGCTTCCTGTATTTAAGGATGCACGGCTGTGCCACCAACTGTTAGTCATTTTCATGTTTTCACATGGCAGTTTCTAATTATGTGACCCTGCCTTGGGACTATTGTCTGTGGCCCACACAGCCGTGGTCTTTGGTCAGCTGGGGGCCACAGGCAAAGGACTGGACACTCCACGGCACTCCCAGGGGTGGCTGCACCCAGGTGGAAGCTTCTGGAAGGTCTTCTATATGTTCAAGCTTGGACCAGACAGTGGAGGGACCTTCCTGGTGAGGTCTGCCACAGACGGTGCTCTCTAGCCCGTGGTGGGGGGGTTCTCCCTCATGCCCCTGCACACAAGGCCAGCCCGGCCCGGTGGACTTCCAGGGGCTTTCGGGGGCGGCCAGAGCTGCCTCTGCTGCCTCAGCACCTGCCAGGCCCAGGTCCCCCCAGAGAGAACTGCTCCCCCTCAGCTCCCCAAACTGCACCCCAGGTGCAGTGGAGGTCACAGACCCTGAGAGCAGACCCAGGCCCCAGACAGGCTGCGGGCTGGGGGGCCGCAGCCCGAAGCCCTCACAGCCCTCACTGGTCACGTCGGGCTGAGTGAGGACAGTATGGGAAGGTCCCCAGAGCCTGACATCCAGGCTTTGCCGGGCTGAGGGTCAGACAGCTCCAGGGGGCCCCGGCTCTGGGCCTCATCTTCCTGTCTGTGGAAGTGCCAGGACCAGGGAGCTCTGTGGACCCCCTAGGGAAGTGGGGGGGTCTCTGAGACCCTGGACCCAGGGACCCTTGATCCTGAGCAGCCTGTCCAGCCGCACCGCCCATGGCCTGCAGAGGGTCTGACCTGGTCCTGGCGACACCGGGTCCCTTGGGCTCCCCTGGTCAGACGCCCCTCCCCGCTGCCTGGGGACAGCCCGACCGAGGACCTCACATCATCCCTCCTGGCAGCCCCCCACACCAGCGGCTTCTGGGCTCTCTCCCCAGATGCTTCTGGGCCCTTGAGCCCCCACGGGGTCCTCTGAGCTTCCTGTCCCTGGACTGGCACCACAGCCACTGGCTGCCCAAGCAGAACCTGGTGGGAGCTGGGGGTCTTCCCTGCCTGACCCCCCAACCAACACCCCTGTCCAGCTCAGCTCAGCCTTCTCAGCACTTCCTGCCTGATCTGACCACGGCTCGGCCCCAGGCTGGCCCCGGCCCAGCCCTCCGAAATGCTCTGCACCCAGGTCACCCTCGGCATAGAGCCAGTCTCGACCTTGGTGAGTGGGCCTGACCCCCTGGCGCCCTGACCTCCTGACACCCCCTCCCCAAGTGGAGGCTCGTGGGCCGCTCAGGCTCCCCGAGTCCTGCCTTCGCTCAGCCCTCCCTTCCCCGCCCCTTTCCGCTCCCCAGGCTCGGTGGCTGGGCTGCCCTTTAGATGCTGTGCTCAGAGCTGGGCTGGCGGGGGGTCCCCTTGCTCCAGGTCGTCACTCTGACGTCCCTGCTGGGTGGTCTGGGTGAGTCAGTCCCTCCTGTGAGCTTCAATCACCTGTGCAGATGCCCAAGAGGCTGCGATTATCATTTCGTAGGTGTCGCCCTGCAGAGCGGGGGCTGGTTCCTGGCTAGGTTTGGTCGGTGGAGAAGGTGTGCGGGTCTGGCTGCCCTGGCAAGTAGCTTTCCCCTGGGGAGGACCCTGGGAAGGCAGGTGAGCAGGCTCCAAGGGGAGGGTGGCTAGGAGTGGCCAAGACGGCCCTGCTGGGAAGGGCCCAGGTCCTAGCGATAGGACAGGTCCCGAGGGCACTGACACCAGGCCCTCCAGGACTCACACCCTCCTGCATCGTCCCTGGCCTGGCCTTGCCTCCTTCCCGTGCCTGATGAAGGCTCCTCTTGTGTGTTCAGAATGGGCACAGTGCCCAGGGCCCTGGCGGCTGGAGAAGAGTCCCTGTGCAGGCTCCTGCCCCTCCCCCACGGCCTCGGCAGATGGTCCCCCCATGGGAGGATGGGGCTGCTTCGGGCTAAGGCCTCGGATGGGCTTTCTCCAGCGGAGAGGACGTCCTGGTCCCCTGACAACTCTGGGGTTCTGGGCACGGGGACAGCGTGACTCAGCACTTGGAGGTGACTCAGCACCGCAGACTGATGATCAAGCCGTTTAGAGTCCATGACTCAACTGTTTCAAAGGCCCGTGATTCACCCGTCTCTCCGTGCAGGAGTCGGCAACATTAAGGCTCCGTTAGTCACAATGTTCAGATACGAGTGAAATTTGCATACTCCGATTGCAACGTTAAAGTCCTGTGTATCTGAGATTTTAAATGATTTGGCTGTTTTAATTGTGGCAGAGCTGCGCAGACGTCGCTAGGGTGATTGTTGGGAGTAACGTGTCATTGCTTAGATGCCATGCACGTGCATGTGTTTATACCTGTGCTGTGGAATGATGCAAAAACGTAGTTCAGGAGCTAAGATTACAGCATAAAAGACAAGAGAATCCAGGGGAAAAGAAGTGAGTTGCGAGTCCTGTGCTATTGACCTTGCATTGAAAATATCAGGGTGAGCACATTCGTTTTTCTTCTTAAGCATTTGTATTTCCTAGACATCCCCAGGGGAGGAAGCCGGGACAGCCGGGGCGCACGGTGGCTCGGGACTCCCCTCCTCCCCAAGCAGGGACCACAGCGGATTCCAGAGCAGGGGCAGGAAAGGGTCTACAGTGTCTGCTATGTCTGCATTACTTTTTAAAATAACAGCATTATCGGGATATGATTCACGTACCATATACATCACTTATTTAAGTGTACTATTCAATAGCTTTCATGTATATTTGCGAAGTTGTGCAGCCTTCCCCACTAACTCCAGAGCATCCTCATCACCCTGCAAAGAAACCCCCACACTCCATAGCAGTCGCTCCCACCCCCGCCCTCAGCCCCGGGCGGTTGCTGGTCTATCCCCGTCCCTGGGGCTACCTGCCCTGTACGCTCCTTGTACACGGGGTCATATATGTGGCCTTTGTGTTTGCCTTTCTGGACTGGACTTGAGGAAACAATGAAGGTTGTTTCCAAAGTACCCCACGATTCTTTCGAGAGCCCTTTTGCTCCTTCTCCCATCCAGGGCAGGGTCTATCTCCCCTCCCGTCCCCGTGGTGGGGTGACAGGGTGCCATCCCATTCTCCATCCGCTGCCCTGGGCCCCCCGTGCCAGCCGATCTAGCAGGTGGTGGACACTCGCGGAGGCGGGGCACGGGGTCCCTGCAGGTCCCAGGCTTCTCCGCATCCCCTTCCCCCACCCGCTTCTCCAGGCCCACGGCAACCCACCCCAGCTCCAGGGAGCCGCCAGGCCAGCCTGGTCCTTTCGACTTTCCCAGTCCACGAGCTCAGGCAGAGGGGACAGGCAGGTCCCCGCCCAGTTCAGCCCAGTCGAGTGGGTCAGCCTGGCCCAGCCCAGCCCTGACCTTCTAAAGCAGGACGAGCTGTGGGCTCGAGCCTGTGGCGTCTGGGGAATCGCATGTGAGGGTGGGGACATGCAGGCCATGCAGCTGAGGGGTTTGACACAGGGACAGCCGTGGGACCTGCGTGTGGGAGGCATGGCTCCGGAGGCGAGCGGCCACCTGGTGTGGGGACGACACCTGCTGCAGGGCCAGATGTGGGGTCCAGGCTGGCGCTGGGATGTTCAGCAGAAAACATGTCCTGACAGCTCCCCACCTGCATCAGCTGGCCATCTCCAGGGGTGGCCTAGGCTCCAGAGCGCCGACTGTATGCATCTCTTTCCACTCCATGGCTGACGCCCTTACAACATGCGCAGTTTGAAATTGCTGGTGGTGGGAGCATTTACACCATGGAAACTGGCAGATGCCGCAGGTCAGCGCCGCCCCCTCTGGAGTCAGTAGTTAAGCATTTGCCAGCACACCACTGATTTAACCGATTCACTAAAAAATGAGGGTAGGTCCGATGTTCCCCACAGAGCAATGTCTGTCAGCCCCGGCCAGGCTGCTGGACCTGCTGGAGTGGGGCAGGGAGGCGCCCCAGCGGGGGCTGTGACCGGTGCAGCAGCTGGTGCACCCCTGGGAGGCAGGGGCTGGGCTCACATGGGCACTGTCCTCCCACGGCATCGGGACCTTGCTTAGTGGCAGCCCCTGCATGGGACTGATCCCAGGCCTGCTGCAGGCTGAGCCCTGGCCACTGAGGAGAGGGCCTTCCAACCCCCAGAAACCGGCACCCGCACCCGTGGGGGTCTGGGTTCCACGCTGGGGCCAGAACACAGAGAACTGGCAGGACCCGGAGACCCGTCCAGGACAGCAGCACAGGGCAGCCTGCGTGGGGGAGGGGCTGGCAGACGGGGGCTGGTGGCCCCGCCAAGTGCTCCGCACACAGCAGCAGTCTGGGGGGACCCGGACAGTGGTGCAGTCACGATCCAGGAGGTGCAGGAGCCATGGGGGGGGGCTGGTTCATTCTCCATTCCCTCCCCCGCCCCGCGGGCGCTTCAAAGTGCAGGCCCTGGGACCAGGGGTGACCGATGGCATCTGTCCCTGGGGACTCATAGTGAGCTGGGGAAAGAGCGTCACACCCAGCAGGTATGATGCACACTATCTGGGGGATGGGTGCACTTCCAACTTTGACTCAAACCGTACAAAAGCAATTTATGTAACCAAAACATTTGCCCCTGTAATGCTCTAAAACAAAAAAAAAATAAGAAAAAAGAAAATTGGTGTGCTGAGTGTAACCTGCCGGGGGCAGGACAGCCTCACTCTGATTCGGGCCCAGCCACGCCACCTGCTCCTGGCAGCCACGGCCTTCCTGAGCCACGGTCCCTCCATCTGTCCCTGCAGGGCCCAGCGTGGAAGGAGGCTGCTCTGCTTGGACGGGGCCTGGAGGAGGGAGAGGGTCCCGCGTGCTGGGACGGGGGAGGCCGACTGGCCCATTCGCTGGGAATTTGCCTTGAGAAAGGGCCCGGCACAGCCTGAAGGGCATAGCCAGGAGGGTCGGAGGCTGGCTGACCCCGGCACAGAGGCTGCCCAGGGTGCCTGGCGTGGCGGGGGTGAGGGGCTGGGGCTGCCCTGGGGCTGCTGAGAATGTCAGCTGTCAGCCCCATGCCCTGCGCCCTCTGGCTGCCTGGTGCCCACCACCGCCTGGCTCCCGGTCGGAAGAACCCAGCCGGCGCCCGTGCGTGGCAGCACGTGGCCCCAGGGCGGGAGGCCGGCGTGGCCACGGGGTTGTAGCGCACAAAACATATTGATATCAATTCACCTTCCTGCGCACCAGAGCCTGGAGCCAAGAGACGATTCGTCCTTGGAGGACACAGTTTACTTTCAAAGTCTAACTTTTTGCGGGACACCAACTGCAGATTTGAGAAGCCAAGTTTCCTGCTCCCAGCTCCTCGGTGCTGGTGAGGGTGTGCGGACACCGGACTCTGGTACCTGCAGCTCACGGGCAGGCGGGATCCTCGGAGGTAGTCAGAGCAGCCTCTTGGTTGGCAGCAGGTCAGTTCCGGGTTCAGCTGTTTACAGAACGCAGAGGAGCCTGCGGTATACAGACCACCACCCAACCGCAGAGACCATGCACCTTCGTGGACGTGTTTTTCTCGGTAACCTTTTCATTGGAGACCAACACACATACGGAAAAGTCCACACACCGCAAATGTGCCCGTGACGCACACCCGCGAGCCCCCCGCCCAGAACAGGATGACGTCGGCCGCAGCCCCTCGCTTGGCCCCTCGGAGGAGCCCCTGCGCCGGCGCCCACTGCCGTACGTGGGCTTCGTCTGTTTGAACTTAGCGCAAATGCAATCGTGAAACCTGAACTCTTCTTTGTCTGGCCTCCTTTGTTCAAGTTATATTTGTGATTCGTCCAGAATGTTCTGAGCAGAAACTCATTCTTTTCATGGCCTCATTGCTTGCATGAATGTGCACCCAACGGCCTGCGAGCGTTTCCCGACACTCTCGCCAAAGGACGAGTCGTTTACCCCTGCGACGACGCCTGCGGCCCTGCGTCCACGCCTGTGTCTTTGCCGAACACACGCAAGCCTCTCACAGGGTGCGTTAAGTCCAGCTTTGGGAGATGCTGCCGATTTTCCAAACTCACCGCACTGCCCTGCGTCCTCACTCAAAGCATACGTATCTCCCTCGTCTGTGTTGACAAGAGCAGAGGTAGCATCAGTCCTTGAGACTTTAGCTGCCCTGGGGGTCACTGCTGGGTTTCAATCTGCATTTCTGTGACGACCGAGGCTGCCTGGCTTTGCCATTCATGTTTATTTACCTTTTCTAATCTTTTGCGCATTAAAACATGGGTCATCTATTATTGGCTTGTTGTTCTGCAGAAGTTTCTTTATACATTCTGGGTGCAGACTCTTGGTGGGACTCATGCTGTCTGTACGGAAAAGGGGATTTATCATGAGGAATTGGCTCACACGAGTGCAGAGGCTACGAGCTGGAGACCCAGCAAAGCCGTGTTATAATTCAGTCCAGGAGAGTTCGTGGCGTTAATTTCAGCCGAAGGCCGATGTCCCGGCTCAGGAAGGAAGCGGGAAGCTAAAGCTTCCCCAGCCTTGTGCTCCCTCCGGGCGCCCTGCGGTCTGGGTGATGCCTGCCCACGTCGGGCGGGACCGTCTGCCTTCCCAGAGTCCACGGGTTCAGCGGTAACTCATCCAGAAACACCTCAGAGACGCGCCCAGAAATAGGGTTTGCTCCGGGCACCTGCGCTGGGTCCAATCGACACATCAAACCGCCATCGTGCAGACTCACCGCCGGTGTCTATTCACAGCTTCGGGCTGAGTCTCAATACTCTCAAGGTGCCGTGTGATAACAGGTGTTCTTAACTCCAACCAAGTCCAAGGTGCAATCTCGTCATTAGTTTTCAGAAAAGTGGGTTTCGTTGAAAACTTATGCTTCTATTTGTGTCACCGGTGCTTTGGGATGCAACTGATGGTTTGTGTTGACGACGTATCTAGTGAGCTTGCTACATTCACGCATCAATTGTAATAATGTAGCTGTAGACTCGTTTGGATTTTCCACATGCATAATTGTGTCATCTGTCATTAATTACGGTTTTATTTACTTCTTTCCAATCCTGCAATTTTGTGTTCTCCTACATTACTGTACTGGTTGGGACCTCCTCTGTCATATCTAACAGACGTGGGAATATAAATATCCTTGTCTCTTTCCTGACATCGGGGAAAACTTTCAGTATTTTATCAGGAAGTCTGTTTGCTGTGGGCTTTTTGGTGATAACCTACATCACAGTAAGAAAGTCCTTCTGTTCTTATTTTCTCAGACTTTTCATCCCGAAGGGTATTTAATTTTGTCAATCTTTTTCTGAATTTATTGAGATCATTACATGGTTTTTCTTCTTTATTTTTTTAATATGGTGAATTACATTTATTCATTTTTAAATATTAAACTGTTTTGTAATGAACTCAGCCTGGTTGTGGTATTTTATCTACTTGATATATTTCTGGATTTAATTTCCTAACATTTTGATGAGGATTTTGCACCTGTGCTCATCAGAGAGATTAACATATAATATTTCTTTCTGTATTACATTTTATTATATTATATTATACATATATAATTATATTCTTTTCCTGTAATTTTCTTCTCAGGTTTTAGGATCAATTTATAATATAGCCTCATAAAAAGAGTTGGTGAGTATTTCCATTTTTCCTTTCTCTGGAAGAATTCTGTAAGATTTGTGTTAGTCCATCTTTAAATATTTGAAAACATTATTGGTGCAATTACCTGGGCCTGGAAGTTTTTTGTTGAAAGATTTTAAATTAATGATTCAATGTATTTATTTATTAGGTATAGGACCACTCACACTTTCTGTTTCTTCTTGTGTCTCTTTTGTTAAATTTATTTTCTAAGAATGTATCGATTCGAATGTATCGATTTCCTTGTATTTACAGATGTGTTCGGCACAAAGTTGTTCATGATACTCCACTGTATTTTACGTGCTGGGATTTTTAGTGGTAATCCCTTCTTAATTTTTAATATTGCTAATATGTGCCTTTTATGCTGTTTTTATTAGTCTTGACCAGTCAATATTATTAACCTTTGCAAAAAAACAACTTTCCATTGAACATTTTTCTTATGAATTATGTTCTGCTTTTATCCCTATTGTTTTCCTCTTTCTATTTTCTTTGGGCTAATTTGCTTCTCTTTCCAATGTCTTCAGACGTCTACACTGACATCATTGGTCTCCAGCTTTTCCACTGCTAATAAACCACGTCAGGCTACAGTTTTCCCTCTAGGCACAGCTTTGGCTGCATCCCACAAGTGCGATGTGTTACCTCTTTATTATTGTACAGTTGGAAAGATTTTCTAACATCCACTCACGTTTCCTCTTTGCCCCATGGGCTATGCAGAAGGATATCACTTACTTTGTAAACACTGGGACTATTTTCCAGTTGCTTTTTATCCATATTATGCATTTCCAGCTTAATTCTGTGTAGTCAGAGAACATATTCAGAATTATCACAGTCCTCTGACATGTGCTGGAACTAGCTCCTTGGCCCAGCAAATGGTCAATTCTGGCATCTGCTCCCTGTGGGCTTAAACAGGAGCGTGTGTTCGGCAGGGGAGTGGCGGCGGGGGGTGGCTATGAGCAGGCTCCTGTGGCCATGGTGCCCACACAGCTGTAGGTGGGGAGGTCCGACCTGCGGGGCCTCATGGGCCGGTACAGAGGACCTCGCCTTCCACTCTCAGGGGGTAGGACTCTGCTGCCCAGTTCTGCATGGGGGCAACACGATTTGACTTAGGTCCAGCAAGACCATCTTGGTGGCTGTGTTGTGGATACAGGGACAGGGCTCCAGGTGTGAGCAGTAGGGTCGGCAGATGCACTCCAGGTCTGGACCTGCTAAGAGTAGAGCCAGGAGCATCTGCATCCAAGTCCCACGGCCTGGGCAAGTGGAAGGACGGAGACGCCGTTCATGGAGATGGGAAGGACCCTGGGAGGGGGTCAGAGTGGGTTTTGCTGGATTGAGACTGGGACTCCTATTGGACTCCCATGCTGGCTCTTGCGTGAAGCCTTGGACACAGAATTAGAGTTTGCGTTTTGGGTTGAGGTCTGGGCTGGAGAGGGGAGTGTGGCCGGGCATGTCTGGAGCTGAGGTCTTGGAGGGAGGGAGTCGATGGGGACCCAGGATGGAGCCCTGGGTGCAGGTGCTGAGAGCCAGGAATGGAGGGGAGCTGGAGGTGGGATGGAAATCAGGTGGGCGGAGTCCCGAAACCACAGGAAGAAGGAGTGCCAGCCACACAGGAGCTCTCCGCCAGGTCCAACGCTGATCGGTTCACTAAGGTGAGGCCCACGAACCACCAGACTTAGCACCAGGCGATCCCTGGCTGTGACCTCCTGAATGTTGATCCTCCCCGACCTCCCCACCTGCTGCTGTTTCTCACCTGACTCCACAGCAGCCTGTGGCCTTGTCTGTCCGTTCTCCTGTCCTCCCTCCACCCTGGGCCACGGCTACCTGCCTGTCTGTCTTCCATGGCCCCTTAAGGGTCTCCTCCTGACACAGCCCCTGGCCAGCCCCTCTGCCCTGCTGCCTCTCCCTGCCCTTGGATCTCCCCCAGGTGCCCCCCCAGGGGGCCTCTCCCATGTGGCCACCCCTCTCTGACCTGCATGCAGCTGACACTAGCTGTGTACTGCCCCCCTCCCCCCACCCTGCACGTTCTGCGGGCTCCACCCGCCACCGCACGCCCGGCAGCCAGGCGTGGCCGCGCCGTGGGCGCCCAGCACGTGGCTGCTGCATGAGGGTGAGGAAGAATGTTCTCCCAGGTACAGCTTTGGTCAAAATCCTTATTTTCTTACTTAATATCTTCATCGCTCCTGTTTTCTAAGGAGCCATAACTGCAATTTGGACTTACTCTTCAATCTACAAATTATCTAGGTTTCTTTTTATAATTATGTAAGTGATTACATTTATTCTTTCCAAAATTTTAACTTTGTCACCAAAAATTTTGTTTCTACGATTTCTACTTTTTGGGGGAATGTTTTAAAGCGTGTTTTGAAATTTGGGAAGTATGAGGTATCAGAAGTATCAAAGCGCCTCATACACAGACACGCGGAGGGTGTCGCCACCGCGGGGTCCAGACTCGCACTCTGCTGGCGCCAGAAGTGGCGCCTCCACCCCATCCCCGTCGCCGTGGGAACCACACCCGAACTTCTGTGATAACATGTAACACTCAGAAAAGAAACAAGGAACAAAATATTAATAATTTATGTAACATGAATCTCACTTATATAAAGTGATATAAAGTGATTTTTTAAAAGAATTTATTGAGATGTTCCTTGTGACCTAATAGTTCATTTTAAAAAGCTCGTGGGTGCTAGGAAAAAAGGGCCCCACTGCTTGCGGAACACAAGCCGTATCTGCTTTTGAAACGAGATCTGACATGATCGTGTGGCCGCAGGGGTTTAACCGGACAAAACTCAGGTGCAAGGAGACGTTTTTGTTTTATCTACGTCAAATGTAGTTTCCAGGTGTGGCTGTCCCTGGGCGCCCTCCCCAGCCTGGCCAGTCACTTGAGGTCCCCGAGGGTCTCTCATCGCCCGGAACCCCTGCAGTGTCTTCCACGCCTGCAGCTGTGGCCCCAGGAGCAGGTCAGCCTGGTCTGGGGATCTCCTGTGTCCCAGGAGAGGCCAAGAGAGCTGGGACAACCATTCTTCCTGGGTCCTGCTCATTCAGGGGAGGAGACAGGGAAGGAGGCCGCGGCTCCTCACATCTCCCAGGCTGGCCCCTGCCCAGGTGCGCGGCAGCTTCAGCCTGCACCCTCCATCTGGCCTGAGGCGGGATCCTGGCTTCTCAGCCTCCGGGGCCTTAAGAACAGGGTCGGCCCTGCAGGGGACGGGCTGGGGGAGTGGTTCACACCACCCAGCACAGTTTTTCAACTTGCTCATCTCCCTCTGCTGAGTTTTGGCCTCTCTGAGCCTCCAGAGAGAAGCAGTTGTCGGCTTTTCTCGCTGTTACCTGTTTCCGTCCTCCTCTCTTCCTAACAGTTTCCCCGCGCCATGGCGCGTGCAGAGTCATGGGGGGCATGTGCCTCTCATAGGTGGTGTTCCTCGCAGCCCCATGCTGGTGTTTTACTCCCGTCTCACCCCCAGCCCAGGTGAGATCCTGCCCACCCGCCTCAGGTGAACAGGCTGCCTCGGTTGTGCTCAGTTCTGCAGAGGCCGAGTCCTGGTGCCAGCCTGGGTGGGAAAGGGGGAGGCTGGGCCCAGCATCCTGCCCGAGCCCATGCCTCTACTCACCAGGAGCCGGGTGCTCCTGGCCCTGCCCACACCCAGGGCTTCTGGGCCAGCCCCTGGGGATGCCGCCCTGCTGGTTCCCGCCCAACGTCCAGCACCCAGACTGCCCCAAGCAGCCGCCGCAGGGGTGTGGTGTGGGGAGGGACACGGTCTAGCCGGCCAGGTGTGCTCGTCGGGTGGGGGCGTGGGATGCTGGGGCGGGCGGCCGCTGCAGAGTGACTCCCTGGCTTCCCGGGGCCCCCCGGCTCCCCGCATGTTTAGGTTTCTCCGTCTGGCTCTGTCGCCTGCCAGTTAGCGCCAGTCTTCCCAGACTCTGGGCTGCCTGCCTCCGCTTCTGGATAGGAAGTGTCTGTGTCCTCGTCTTCATCGACGCCCGAGGACAGGGCCTGGGAGGCTGCGGGCTGCAGGCAGCTGCATTTGGACCTGGAGCTCCCGGAGCAGGCGTGCTGGGTGCTTAGATGAGCCACTTGCCACACACCTGCTGCAGAGCGTGGCCAGGAGGTCAAGGGAGAGGCCTCACCTTTGTCCCCTCCCCGGGTGAGGGGTCCCCACCCCTGACTTTCCTGGCCTTTTTCTGTGTTGGCTACAAACCAAACTGACTCCATACGGGGGTGGCCAGGTGAGGGCTTGGCGTCTACCTGGTGCCTCCTAGGCTGACTCTGTGCTCCAGAGTCCTCTTCCAGGAGGGCGCCTGATGCTGTGATGAGACAGGGACACACGCACGGGGAACAATCATTTCTTCATGTTCCTGAAGAGAGAACCACCGGTCCAGAGATTTCCAAGGCGGTGTGGGCCCTGCACCACTCCCTGGAGGCCAGGGCGGCCCCGAGACCCTCCATGCACACAGCGCTCTCCGGCTGTTCTCTGGCAAAATCTTCCCACCCGTCTGTCTAACGTGCTCCTACTCTGAGACACAGCCTCCTCCGGTGACGTCCCAAGCAGGGGGTCCCCAGCCCTCTCTGCTGCACCTGGGCTGCCCCAAGCGTGGTGGAGCCCCAGGGGCCAGGGCTGTTACAGACGCCCTGTTCTCTCTGCACCCGCACGGGGCCAGCACATCATCGAGTGAGTTTGGGAAGGAAAAGTCCTGAGGTTTTGAAGAAGAAGACACGTCACAGAATGGAACAAGATATTCACAACATATTTAACTGACCAGGCCTGGGAGCCAGAATATGTAAAGAGTACTTGCAAATCAATTACAAAACAGTCAGTGGCCAGACAGAAAAGCAGGCTGGTATGGCAGAGAGGAGACCCATGTGACAGGTGCCCAGCCTCATGGCAATTGAGGAGATGCATGTCGGGGCCTGAGTGAATGACCACTACATGGCAACTGGTTGTCAAAAATTCAACGCTGACCACACCACGTTGCCCAGGTTGGAGAGGAATGGGGACTTTCACACTTGGTGAAAGTTGTTGGGGAAATGGTTTAACAGCACCTGATCATCCGACGATGTAGATATTCTAACCTGCAGCTTCCCTCCTGGCCGTACCCAGGGAAACCAGGATGGGCACACAGCAGGGCTCTCAGCAGCCAGGAGTCAGGACCCGCCCACGTGGCGACGGAGCAGAAGGAGGAATGCTTTGCACAGGAGTCAGGCGAGAGGAGAGCTCATTGATCCATCCCATAAACCGTGGCTGTCCTCAGGCCAGCTGGCCCCGTCCCACCGGCCCTGATGTGCCCTGCGCACCCGGCCAAGCAGACCTCTCGGCACCGGGCCCAGGAGGGCTTTGCAGAAGCTTCGCTCAAAAAGAGCAACAGGGAAACTGAGTCATCTTTGCACGGTGGCTGTGAGCACAAGCACGTCGGAGTCCAGACCCGGCAAAGCTGAGCTTCGGCCAAGCAGAGTCACTGGTCCCCGTCTGTCTGTGTGGCTGAGGTCAGCTGTGGTGGTTTCTGTGATTGTTCCCATTTGGTTTGCCAACACCTGCTTGACACTGAAACACGGGTAAGTAGCACAACAAACCCCATGTCGGTCAGTCCTGGAGCGCAGGAGGAGCTGCATTTACTTTCCTTTTAAAAGGACCCGGGTGCTGCTCCGGGGCCACTGAGGAGGGAAAGACTGAACCTAGAGAACTGGTTGGCGGCTCTGGGGTGTCCTGGGGACTGCTGGGCCTCGGACATGAAGCCCAGCTGCCTCGGTGCTGGTGGGGAGGGCACAGCTGTGGCCTCCTCGGGCCACCGAGTCGGCCTGGGGTTGGGCGCTCCGCCCCCTTCCCGGATGGGGTGGTCAGCACTGCCCGTGGCGCCTGGCTCCCAGGGATCCGGGTGCTCCCTCTGCCGAAACCCTGTCCCCTCCTGGGGCTTCCGGGGCCTGGAATGGGTCCCTGCATATCCGAGGGCGGATTTGCCGGACGAACCCTTGCTTCTGAGGCCTCCCGAGTGTGGCTTCTCCCCCTGCTCTGTCTTCCCCAAATGACAGCCTGTGATACTGAGGCCGCCGCTTCACTCTCCAGGAATTTGAGCTCACGCTGGCCCAGGCCTCCCCCGGCCCAGGCTGGCATCGAGGGCTGTCCTGGCCATCCCCCTCCCCTCCCCTGGTCCCAGGGAGGGCACACGCTTCCCCCGAGGGCACGGCCTGCTGAGTGGAGGGGCAAATCCGCGTGACGGCGTTCAGCGCCCAGCGGTCTCTGGACGCCTGCCGGCTGGTGAAGGTCAATGGCCTTGCAGCCACTTCCGCCTCTCTGCTGGGAGCCTCAGGGCCCCCAGGACTGAGTCACACAGGGACGTGACCAGAAGGAGGGCCAGGCTAGCCTAGTCCACAGGCCTATGTGGCTGGGGGTTGGGAGGGCCGGAGGATGCGCAGCCTGGAAGCCCTGCCTGGCCCTGGGCAGAGCCACACGGGCTCCTGTGGCACTGTAGGTCCCGTGGGCGGCAGGAACAGGGGATGGGGGTGTGTAGGGGTCTGGCTGTGTCAGTCCAGGAGGCGTCCTGAGCTGGCCTTGGCCATGGGACCTTGGAGGCAGGGCCGGAGGAGCTGGAGGGGAGGGGCCCAGAGAGGCGCCCCCAGGCAGTGAGGGGTGGGGTCAGCGACCCTGACGCCACCAGCTGTTCTGACAGTTAGGGCCGAGCGTGGGAGTGTGCATGCGTGTGTGAGCGTGTGTGCGCGCATGTGTGTGGCTATGTGACTGCACGTGAGCCTGGGGGGTTAGTGAACACAGAAATGTAGTTTTTCCTCCACCCAAGTGTAGAGACCTCCCGACTCGACTCATAGCCTTGCCTGGCCAAATCCTCCTGCGTCAAAGAACGTGGCTTTGATCGTGTTTCTCCATCTATACGGCAGATATTTTAAATTGATAAAATGTACAAAAATGTTATGTGACTGGAGAGAAGCCTGGCTGGGAGGACGGGGGCGTCATCAGGCTCTGTCCCCCCAGGCGTCTGGCCTGTGGAGGTCCCCAGACGGTCTCCTGCTCAGGCCTGGAGCTCGGGGCCTCCTGGTCTCCAGGCCACGGCACAGCCCCACCCCCGCACGTGCAGTGCAGAGGGATCCTGAGGTGGCAGCTGGGGACGCCCCCAGCTCCACCAGCCCAGCACCACCCCCGGGCCCTGAAAGCCTGGCCCTGCCCCCGACACCCTCGGTCGGCTCTGGGCCATGGTCAACGGTGGGTGAAGAGCACCTCTTGTTCCAGCCGCTGCTGCACAGGCTCCGGAAGCTTCTGCAGCAGCCATCTGATGATGTCTGGAGAGACCAGCTCAGCCCAGAAACCTTGCCAGGGCCAGGAGAGAGGCCAACACCCCTGTGGGGTCCCGGCCAGGGGAGAGGACCAGGCCAGCCCCAATGGTAATCTCAGGACCAAGTGCCCCGTCCCCCCACCCGGCCCTGCTCTCACCTCCTGTCCCTCAGCTCCTCGTCTTGCTCTGTCATCGGTGAGCCCCAGACACGATGGCTCCTCAGAGCCCGAGGTCAGTGCCGCCAAGTGTCCCCAAGGGTCTTGGCTCCTCCCTGCCCACCCCTTCCCGCCCCTCGGCAGCCCCCGCAGCCCCTTTCCATGAAGCTGGTTCCCAGGCAAGAGAGAGCCTGTCTCTGCTCACACATGGCAGGTGCAGCTTCGGAGTAAGGTGCAGAGCCCCCGCCCTCACCCGGACCCCCACCTGTCCCTCACCTAGACCCCCACCCAGCCCTCACCTGTCCCTCACCCAGCCCCCACCTGGCCTTCACCTGTCCCTCACCCAGCCCTCACCTGGTCCCCACCCGGCCCTCACCTGGCCCACACTGGGCCCTCAGACTGGTTCCCCTAGCCACGGCCACATTGACCTCCTTGTGCCCTTGAACATGGGAGTGGCATGAAGCTGCCCCTGGGCCTTTGCTCCTTCCGCTCACCTGTTGGGGACATCTTCCCAATCACGGTGGCTTCCTTGGTCCATGCCAAGGCCACTCCTCAGAGAGATCCTTGGTGGCGGGATGGCATCATGCCCCAGTGCACTGGCTGGGCAGCAGGACTGTGTTGTCTGTGACCCTGAGAGCCATTCCTGGCACTGAGTTCCAGGAGATGCTGTTCATGGCCGGACCCTCGTCCTCGCCCTGCAGGAACTGTCTCAGGGAGCCCCTGGTCCTCTGCGAGCCATGCCCAGCTTGGGGGCATCCAGGGTCCTGTGGGTTATGGGTGGCCCCTTGCGATGCCCTTTAGGTGTGGACCTCACTGCAGGGCACCCCGAGGGGAGCCCCAGCCCCAGGAGGCAGGGCCCCCCAGAGCATTTTCTCCCCATCCCGGCTCTGTCCTGGTCCAGGACTGGGGAGGGTTGGGGTGCAGGGTGTGTGCGGAGCTGCAGAGGCTTGTGTTGGGGGACCCTGCTGCTCCGAGCCTCCCGACTCCCACCTGGGGTGTGCACTGGTGACCCTGGGTGGCTCCACAGCCTTTGCGGAGGAAACATAAATTGCATCAGGAATGGAATGAAAATTTGTCACCTGCTTCATTTTTCAATTGAGTTCAGTAAATCTCTCCTGAGCCCAGTTTAGGGCCCACAGAGGTCCTGACTCCAGGGAGCAAGGGGGTTCTCTGCCTTGGGCAGGTTGGGGTCACATGCTCCTCCTACCCCTGGGCCCAATCTCAGCGGCTCCCCTCTCAATGAGCCCCTCCACCCCCACACACCGCAGCCAGCCCACCCACTGCGCACGGACCAGCGGTCCAGGCCCGGCCAGGGGGTGGGGCTGGCCCCAGGTCCACGCACAGGGCTGGGTGAGGAACACAGCAGCTCACAGGCTCCTGGGGGCCCCTCCGAGACCCTGAGAGGAGCTGGGCTGTCTTTGCTCCTGGGTGGCCCAGTGGCCCCTGCGGGCCCCTCCCACCGAGGGCAGTGTTCCCGGCTCCAGACCAGCAGGTGCGGCGCAGACAGCTGGGCCTTCCCGGGATGCTTGTGGCATGAAGTCAGCTGCCCATCCCTGGCCACCGGCCGCACCCTGGGCTATTTTGGGAGCCTCCAGCTTAGAGCCTGGCCTTGCTGCTCCCTCCCCCAGAGCTCCTGGAAGGCTGGTCAGGAGGGTGGACAATGCCCCTCTTGTCACACATCTGTCCTAACCCCAGAGCTCCTCCAGGCCCGGCCTCCTCTCCCGACACAGCTGGTCCCGGCTGGAATCGGGGGGCCACCTGGAGTGGGGAGGGCTGGCCTTGGGCTGAGATCTGGGGGTCGCAGTGGAGCTGGGGGCCTGGGGAGTCGGGTGGGGGGGCTGGCAGGGCTGTTTGGGGTCAGCTGGCCCCCCTCCAGGAGGAGCGACCTTGGGCAAGGCGCATCCTCTCCCAGGGCTCTCTCAGGCCCTTCCCCCTGAGGTCTGTCCCCAGGGAGCCGGTCGGGGAACGGCAAGGCCTCGCTGCCCAGAACAGCTGCCCGTGTCCCTCCCTGGCCAGGCAGGGGAAGCTGCTGCAGAGAGCTGAGGGCAGCCTGGTCCGCCCATCCCCAGTACTCAGACACACGTTGAACCCCACTGTGTCCACGCCCTGCCCTGCCGTGTTGAGGGCTGGGTCAGGCCTGGCCGTGACCTTGGAACATGTGGCCCTGACCTTGGAGCAGGCAGCTCTGTGCAGAGTCTGGGGTGGGCACGAGGCCCCAGAGCCACCTGGGGCTGGGGGCGGCTCTTCTTGGCTGGGCTGAGAGTGGGGAGGCCGGTGCCCAGCTGTGGGGCTGGGCGAGTGAGGGGCAGGTGAGGCCGGAGGGGCAGTGGGGACAGGTTGGATGGCCGTTGCATCCCACTGGCATTCTGAGCCTGATGGGCAGGTGGCAGGCTGGGGGGTGGGACAGCAGACAGGAGCCACCTTCTCCAGGTGGAGGCTTATCAGGGAGACCTTTAACCACAGGTCGTCAGCCAGCCCTGGGGTACCTGTTCCTGGAGCCCACCTGTCAGAGCCCCAGCAAGGCCCATGTCCCAGGTCCGGGGTCCAGCCAGGTGTCTGCTCAGGTTGGGGAGGGTCTCTGGCTGGGAGGAAGCCCCTGGGGTGGAGGCAGGTCTCTGGTGGGGACCCCCTCTGGGTATGAGGTGCCCAGGCCTGGGCTCTCGGACAGTCGTGGTCAGAGGCGATGGGCGTCCTTGGGCCCGTGGCTGGCACCGCTGGGTCTAATGAAGGTGGGTCTTGGGTGCCGGGAGAGGGGCCCTGGTTCCCGCGGAGGTGCTTGTGCAGGGCTCAAACCGGCCTTTCAGAGACCAGACATGGATTCAGTTTCCAAATGACACTCAAGAGACCTGGGTTCAGCATCGGGCGGCCCGACCCCAGCTGCAGGAGGGTGTGGGCGTCGGGGAAGCCCCGGCTGGGGGAGGGCTCCCCAGTCCCCCACGCTCCGGCTCAGCACTGGGGACGCCGCAGGCTGCCCTGACGCGGTGCCCACCCCGAGGCAGCCAAGACACAGGGCGGAGGAGCGAGCGCGGCCAGGAGCTAGAGCGTCGCCAAGAGCATCTCCTTTGTGCTCGGGCCAGCGCCATCCGCAGACGCGAAATCACACGGTGGGGCTGCGACTCGGGCCCGGATCCTGCAGGCTCAGCCCGGCGCCGCCGCTGCGCCAGAGGGGCTTCCTCAGCGTCCCCCCAGAGCCCCTTCCCTGCCCAGACGTCTGTGTTTATCGTCAGGGGCTGAGGGGGCGCCAGACATCCCCAGGGGTGCAGGGGGAGGCGTCCTTCAGGGTGGGGGCTCCTGAACCCGGGAGGGAGATGGGCCGAGGCTGAGTCTCTCCTGCAGGGAAGCGGAGTCCCGGCTCCGGCCTGCGTGGAGACACGGCCACGGCCACAGGCAGGAGCCCTAGGAGGTGGCCTGGGCCCATCTTCAGGGGGCCTGGGTTCCTCTTCTCCTGTCTTCCCAAATGGGGTGTGTCCAGTTCTCTGGGACAACGCAGGCAGGGCCAGGTGGTGGGGTGCGAAACGGTGGATGGGGACTCTCTTTGGTCCCCTGCGAGGGGGGCGCTGGCAGTAGCCAGTAGTGAAGGGTGTGGCCTGCTGCCCTGTGCAGCAGAGGGCCGCAAGGCAGTTCTGTGCTATGGGCTCTGGCTTTGCTCTGCAAGCCAAGCACCAGGGGCCCGGAGGGGTAGAGGGGCGGAGGGGCGGGTGGCGGGTGGCGGGTGGGCCCAGCTGGCTCAGGAGCTTCAGGTCAGCTCTGTCTTCTGGGTGTGCTGAGCGCTGCCCCCGCACCCTGCCCCTGCAGCTGCCGGGGCGCATGAGAACTTTGCACACCAGAAGAGGGGAGCCGTGCTCTGGGGGTGCCCTGGAGCCTTGGAGGTTCTGAGCCTGGGCTGGGCGTGGCCAGCAATGGCCGTGGCTGGGGACTCAGGTCCAGCCAACCTGCAGCCGGGCCTCTGGAAGCCAGGCGGCCAGAGCAGGGACGCCCCTGCCAGCTGTGCAAGCTTCAGAGAGTCGGTCAGCCTCTCTGAGCCCACTTGCCCTTGCACCGGGCTAAGCTCCCACCTTTGGGTGCTGGAGGGTTCCAGGAGCTGAGGGGGAGTACGCTCGCCCGGTGAAGCACCCAGCGCCACGCACCCCTCCCACGGGGTGTCGGCCAGGCCCGTGGACAGAGGCGGGAGAGAGAGGGAGGGAGAGGGAGGGAGCATCCTGGGAGGCAGGACCCCAGTGAGCGCGGCATGGTGGCACAATGCATTTGGGGACGCTGCCTGCTTTGCTTTGACGCGGGAGGAGGGCGGTCAAGCAGCGGGAGGTGCAGCCAGCAGCCCGGAGAGCTGAGACCCTGTCTGCTCGCCAAAGTGCCGGGCACTCACCCAGATTATTAACTTCGCTGTGCTGCTGTGCATGGGTGGGGCCCGACCTCAGATTCCCAGCTAATGTTTATGGTTTCTTTTCGAAAAGTGGTGGGAGCCGGCCAGGAAGGTTTTCCACTACGAGAGTGTCCGAGCAGGATGAGGGTTGGGGTCCCATCGGGCTGCGAGGACACAGGTGTGTCCACCCTCCGTGGGGCTGGCGGGTGGTGGGGTGGGCTGCGGCGACTGTTCTCAGGGCAGCGTGGGCTGGTTGGGAACGTCCCGCTATCCCCTGAATCTGCACCTTTTAAATCCGAGGACCACAGACTATAATAAAAGAAAATCAATTTCCAATCACTTCTAAGCCCCAAGGTTGCAAAGAAAGATAAAGCCCGGGCAGCGCTCTGTGTGTGCTGCTGCGCAGACCCGAAAGCACGTCTGCCGGGGCTCTGTGACCTGCGCGGTGACCTTGGTCACGGTGCTCTCCCCTCCACCCCACAGTCCCCTCCTCTGCCAAGGCCGGAGCGGGACACGCAGCGTCCTGTATCCCGGTGAGCTCCTGATTCCTAGTCCTGATGTGTCGTTGACGTGTGATGAGTCCAGGCCTGGGGGTGGGGGGACAGAGTGGCCTTTGCCTGGGCTGGCCCCATACCTGGGGGACAGTGTGTTCCTGGCTCAGCAGGACCTGGTGGCTGGCGGTGACAGCAGCGTGGCCCCCAGACACAATCGCAGCTCAGTTTCCATGGCCACATTCTGGCTTTGCCTGGGAAACCTCTGGGTGGGGCTGAGTGCCCCTGCTGCTTCCCCCACGGCTGGGCTGGGCCACCCAGGGCTCCCTGGGACCCTGCTGTGGCCTCACCGTCAGAGCCAGAGGGGCTCAGACCTGCTTCCTCCTGTAGCCGTGCCCTGGGGACAGGTGCCTGCCTGCTCCCGAGACCCTGGTGCTTGCTCAGCTTTTGCCGCCGGCACCAGCTCCCCGCCGGGGTTGGTAGATGCAGCTGGCCGTGTGGCTGAGCAGGGCACGGGGTGTCGGACCTGCCCAGTAACCTGTCACTCTCCCCCAAAAGAAGCCTGCAACCTGGCAAGAGAAAACTCCAGAATGTTCTGCCATGTTTTGCTGAATTCAAAATTAGGTCCACGGATATGTTTGGCATCTCCCTCAATCCTCAGCGCCAGACCAGCTGCGGACGCCCTCCCCGCCCCACCAGAGCTTCTCACCTCTGACCTCTGAGTCAGCACAGAAAGTCCCGGATGCCTCTTTGGATCCGACACGGTAGCTTGGACGATGGGCTTCTCATCCTCAGCAGGTGCAGCCAGGGCCGTGAGGGTTGAGTTGCAGCCCCCCCTCAGATCTGGAACCAGCCATCTCGGGGGGAGGGGTTGTTTCCGCCAGCCCCTGCCGTTCCAGAGGCCTCACCTGCAGAGCTTGGGGACCGAGAGTCCCCACCTGACCTCTGACCGGGGCCCCTCAGGGTAGGTGGACGACGGGCACTCTGGGCCTGCTGCGGGATACACGGGGTGGCCAGTGCAGTGGGTGACGGGATGGGAGCCAGCAGGACGGGGGCTGGAGGCTGCTCAGCCCCACAGCGGCCCCTCCTCCCCACACGTGGGTCCAGCCCCCCAGCAGGGGAGGCACAGGTGGAAACCCCACTTGCCCGGCACACTGGGGCTGGGGTCTCAGGGCTGACAGCCCATGTACTGGTGAGTGTGTGGCCCATCTGGACCTGGTGCTAAGTCCCCCATGCATCATCCCTGAATGTCCCTGAGACCTGTCTGCACCTGGGGGACAGGCTGCTCACCACCAAGTGGCTCCCACGGTGGCTCAGCCAGTGACTCGCCCACGGGGGCTCGAGTGGGTCTGGCCGAGGGCAGAGTCCAGCTCTGAGGCCTCTGCTGTTTGCTGCTGGCCAAGGCTGGGGTGGCACAGGTTTGTCAAGTCTGAGGTTGGACAGGCCCCATTCAGAGCACCGGCTGCCACTGAAGTGGGTCCTCACTCGGCCTGGGGACGTTCCACCAGGACACTCAGACCTGCCCTGTTGGTGGCCGGTTGGGGAAGCACTTTGCTGGGGCCTCCAGGGCACCCCTCATGAAACCATCGCGCTCCAGACCCAGAGCTGGAGGCCAGTCCTGGTACCGCCTCACACTGGCAAATCACACACGGGCCCCTCCAGACCCTCAGTCTCTTCTTCATCTCCCAGGCACTGGGAGCTCCCTCATGTATGTGAGTGTGTGTGCGTGTGTGTGTGGATGCGTGTGTGCACGCATGTGTGTGTGTGTGTGAGAGTTCAGGGCTGCAGACCCCGTGGGCACTACGGAGGCACGTGGCACCCACGTAACGTGTTGACTGGGGGCCCCTTTGGCATCCACGGCACCCACGTGGTTACAGTGGTGACGGCTTGAAAACCGTGGTCCTTTGATCAGTTTTAAAAAAATCGCCCCGGCTTGCAGAGAGCAGAAGAAACGGTCACGGGTCGATCATGCTTTCGTAGAGAAAGGGCGTGTGTCTGGTGGAAAGGACGGACATTCACAGCTCTGCGTGCCGTTTCCGGAAGTCTCACAACAGACTCTGAATTGGGATCTCGGAGCGAAGCGTAAGGCGCGGCGCGGCTGGTCGCTGTCTGCTGCGTGGGCAGCGCCTCGCATGGTGAGGGCGCAGGCAGGCAGGGGAGGTGACCAGCCCGGCCGCTCTGCATGCGAGGAAGCCTGCCGGCCCTGAGAGCTGGGAAGGCAGCGTCCAGCCAGCAGCCGGGGATGGGGCCAAGCAAGCTGGCTGCCCACCTGCCCCAGCGGCGGCCCCTCCTCTCTGCAGGGCCCGCATGGCGCCCAGACGTGCTTACATGCCTCCCCTGCCAGCCGACCCACTGCGCAGGGAAGGATCCCCGTGTCCATGGCTAGGGTGGCGCCTGGGACTGGCCCTGGGAGCCGCCGTCCACAATCATTTCCCCGTGTGCATCTGGTCCACCTGGCGGTTTGGAAGCCAGCTTCCCGGCAAGTTTGCACCCCCTTCCTGAAGACTTACACAAAGCCGGCGGGCGTCTTCTGAAGGCTGAGTGCACTGGGTCACTGGTGCCCAAACCGGGCCTTTCGTCAGGGGTGAGGCTCTTCTGCATGTGACCGTCACAGAGCCCCACGGTGACCGGAGCCTTCAAGGAGTGGCAGGTGCCGAGATCGAATTGTGACCTAAATCCTCCATTTGTGTCAGGAGGGGTCTTGGCACTTCAGAGGCACAGGGGCCTCGGCTGGGGCTCCCACCCAGACCCCAGGGGAGACTTGTGCCCTGTGGTCACAGCAGGTCCCGTCCTGGTGCGCCCACCACCAGCTCCCTGTGCTCTGCACGCGCTCAGCTGCGAAGGAGCCATGATAGGGGTCGGGGGACGTGCGGCACAGTAGGGGCAGAGTCCAGGAGAGAGACGGCAGTGTATGACGCAGATATGGCTTGTCTCCATCAGGGGGTTTGCAGAAAGAAATCCAAATCAGGACCGGGCTTCAGCAAGACGCAAACCCTTCTCGCGTGCTCGGCGATGAGAGGCGCCTGGCATAGCCCTTGCGAATGGTGACGGCGATGACAAGGTCTGTCTGCGGACAGCCCGGTGGGGAGTCGTGCCGTGTAGACGGCTTCTGTGAGGCGTGCTTGCCCTACTGCGGCCCACTCCTCCGAAGTGGCTGTATTAGCAAAATGCTATCAGTCGGGAGCTGCCATTAACATGCCGCAGCCCCCGCACTGTCTTGCCAGAGTAATTCAAAACAAATGTGCCCACCAGGACCACGTGAGACCACTGCAGTTCTGACGTGGAGCGTGTGGCCAGCTCCAGCTGGCTGCTCATGGCAGTGCAGCCCACCAGACGGTGTATGGCTCCGACTCCAGCAGCTACAAAGCCCGTCCCCTGTGCTTTAGGTACAGGGTGTCCCAGGCGCCACATCCACCCTGGGACACCCCTCCAGGTGACCTGTGTGGCCTCCTCGTGGTGCTCCTGGGTGCACCAGGCACCTGGTCATCTGGCCGGCTGTTGGTCACTGGGAAGGAAGACGCGGACAGGCGAACACAGTGTCCAGAGCAGGGACGTGTGGCCTGGGGGCTGTGACGCAACGTGGGCGTGGAGGGTTGTCTCCTGGTTGGGGCTGGGGCGGTTTGAAGGCCTCACAGTGTGAACGGGGGTATATATGGGGGGGGGCTCAGATGTGCTGGCTTGGCCGCCCCACGCAGGGGACAGGGAGGAGGAGACAGGTTCTGGGACCCACCCAGGGGCAGACGGGCCGGCCGCAGCCCTGGCCGCACAGCCGAGCCACTGGGAGCTCCAAAATCCCACGTGAATTCTGGATTCTGAATCAAACACCTGGGGAGGGCCCGGGCAGTGGATGTCTCGGGTTTCTCTGGGGTATGAGTGCGAGGTCGGAGCAAGCACCGCCGGCCCAGGACCAGGACTGCCTCGGAGACTCAGGGCCTCGACCGCTGTGCTCACGCGCGGGGTCTGAGTACAGAGCCAAAGTCTCTGTCTGGCTGTGGTGGAGCACGCGGCGTCAGAGGCTCCAGCCCCCCGTCATCGGCTGTGTGACGCCGGGAACAGGACCCCGGCTCCCCGAGCACGTTTCCCTGCCGTGCCGCTGTGCAGACTCGGGAGGACAAGGCCGGGCCAGCTGCTCGGCGGCTCCCGCTGGCCAAGCGAGACGGGCCAGCTTCCGGGCCCCCATCCGAGAGAGAGAGAGAGAGAGAGAGAGAGAGAGAGAGAGAGAGAGAGCGAGCGAGGCCGGGGCGCGATGGGGAGAGGGGGTTTTGGGATGCGTGGGGCCCATGGCAGGAGCACCCAGGACTTCAAGCGGCTCTTCCTCTGCTGGGCTCCCAGGTGGCAAGTTCTGGAGAAAGGAGACCCCCTAACTTGGAGGGCCGGGACAGGGTGCCGCTGCTGGGGGTGAACTTTTTTTAATTATAAAAATAAACTGTATTCGTTGGGAACACTTGGAAAACACAGAAGCCCCTTGGAGTTCCTGGACGTGCCATCCAGGCCCCGGGCGACGGGCAAGGCTGGGCTTCGGGACCACGGCAAGCGAAGAGGTGCAGACGCCCCGGGCCACCCACCCCTCCGACGTCACTGGCGAGAGGAGCCCACCAGCCGGGCAGGGGCCTTTCTGAGGGCAGCGCGGCGGACCTCTGGCGTGTGGGCGGAGCAGGCCTTCGCGCTAAGGGTCTGCGGGCCCCTCACGGTCTGTGGCCAGGGTTGCTGACGTCGTGGGGAAGTTGGGGACGCCGCCGGCCGCGGAGCTCATCGGGTAAGACGCGGCAGCATCACGCTCACGTCTCACGGTGCACATTTCAAAAGTTATTCCAGTGTAAATGTGGTGGCTCTGACAATGATACCAGATCCTGGGGCCTCAAATAAGGCAGCAGCTCATCTGTGCAGGCAGCCCTGGGTGGACACAGGGACCGCATGGAGAGGGGACGAGGCCCGTTCGGTTTTGTGCCTTCATCATCCGGGCGCTGCCTCCACCCACGTGGTCCATGGGGCCACACCGCGCACGCGCACTTGTGTGTCCAGCTGCAGGGCGTGTGCCCCTCTCGGAGGGTGCACTTTGGCCCCCCACACTCATTGTGCTCATTCCTCGGGGACAGGACGGCCACCTGCTCCGGGTGGCCGTGTGCCCGGCTGCGGGGGCTTTAGCGAGGGGGGATAGGAGGAAGCACATGGGCCGTCCCGCAGCCCTGGCCACCTGTGGGCTGTGTGTCCTCGGTCGTGGAAGTGACGTGTGCTCAGGGGTGGCGACGTGAAGGCAGAGGGCATGATCGACTCGTCCACCCACATTCACGCCCCTCCCGCGAAAGGGCCGTGCGCCCCCCGCTGTCAGCTTCAACTGCCGGGCGTGGAGCAGGCTCCCTGTGCGCCGGTCGCCAGCGTGTCCCGTGAGACGGAGCATGTCATCGTCACATTGCCTGGAGCGGGTTGTCACTCACAGACAGGCCGCGAGGGCCACGGAAGCCAGGGGTCGCTGGGAGCTGGTCCCCGGGGCGGGAGCCGTCTGGGTGGAGGAGTCTCGTCCTCACGCGCCCACTGCAGAGGGACCCTGGACAGCACCCGCCCTGGGTCCCGCCCGGGACTGGGCCGCGTGGGGCTGAAGAACGGCCGGTCTCCGCGGGAGCTGAGCCGGGCTGTTCCAGCCAGTCCTCCTTACCGCGGGAGGCGGCGTTTCCGGCACATTCTAAAGTTACCCTTGAGAACTATGAGCGAGAAAGGGGGACAACTGGGCTGGTCTAAGGCCACCTGGAGAGCTGTCCCCGCGCTGCATGATGTCTCTGGACAAAGAGACGAGAGCGGAGGAGACTGTCACTTCTGAGCAGTTGGAAGCTTGGGCTGCCCGGCTCTCCCCGCTTCGCCTCCACTCGGGGGCGACCCCTGCAGCTGGTGCCGAGGGCGGGCGAGGGGTCAGACCACAGGGACGCGAGGTAGACCCGTGGCCCGAGTGGGAAGTCACCCTCAGCTGTGGCAGGCCGTGGCCACCTGGGTGTCGTGGGACACAGGCATCATCCCGCCCCCCAGAGCGGGTTGGTGGCGTTGGTGTGAGCGCAGAGCGTAAGCGGTGGGCGTTTCAGAGCTGCATGGCCCGTTAGCTTAGTTCCGAGCGTTTCTCATCTCACTGGAGTTCCTGTACTTGGCTTGCGGACACGCGGATGGCCACACCCGCCACGCTTGGTGTGACCTGCCCTGACCATGAGCGTGTGCCTTCCCACGGAGTTCCCGTTCCTGAACACAGTGGTGTGAAGGCTGTCTGTGTACCTGCACCTCTGACTTTCTCGTAATTTATTAAATTAATTTCTGGAGGTGAAATTTCCGGGACAGAGTACGCAAACAGTTTAGCGCTCTTCAGACACGTCTGCCAGCTGCTTTCTAGAATGCACGTCGGTCGGCCCGTCACTGGCGGTTTGTTGGTTCCCGTCTCACCCCACGCTCGCTAGCGGTAACTGTCGTTTCTGAGAGTCTCGGCAAATTTAGAAGGCAAAGCGCGCTGTTTTACTCTTCTGTTTGTATTCCCTTCATTAACACTGAATTTAAATAGATCAACACACATTTTAATATCATTTGCTTTTCTTTTATTGCAAGTTTTTTGTTCTCTTTGTTCATCTTTTTATGTCAAAGTCCTAGTGTTGTAAAAACTACCATTGTTTCTTGTAGCTGAATAGCACTCCATGGTGTATGTACACCACATTTTATTAATCCACTCATGTATTAATGGAAACTTGGGCTGTTTCCACATCTTTGCAATTGAATTGTCCTGCTATAAACATTCAAGTGCAGGTGTCTTTTTTATAGAATGTCTTTTGTTCTTTTGGGTAGATGCCCAGTAATGGGGTTACTGGATCAAATGGTAAATCTACTTGTATCGCTTTAAGGTATCTCCATATTGCTTTCCACAGAGGTTGCACTAGTTTGCAGTCCCGCTGTGAGCACATTTTCATTGAGTCTCACCCCGCTGGGAAAAGCTAACCTTGATGCCAGTGTACTTGGCAATAAGGATTCTGATACCCATCTTCTCTCTGAAACCGTCACTCAGCACTCCACAGTCACACTGTGAAACTGACCCCAAGCCCAGGGTGTGCGACCACAAGCATGTGTCCTCACACTCATGGGCTGCAGGTCGACCACGGTTCTGAAGTCCAGGCTGGCTAGAGGCTCTGCTGCACCTGCAGCGTGGCTGGGCCCACTTCCCACTGAGGATGGAGATCGACTCTGTTCCATGCGGTGCATTGTGGGGCCCTCCTGGCGTGCTTGCCTCATGACAGATCTCAGCAACATGTGGAAGTGCACTGAAGCCCTGTGCTCACGTCCCGATGGCTAGTGTTTCACTGGCCAAAAACATCACATGCACAAGGCCAGACCAATGGGACAAGGATGTGTACACACCCACAGGGGGAGGGGGAAGGGAGTCAAAGTTTGCTGAATCAATCCAAACTCGCAGACCCTTAAAAAGGGGACCAGGGTAAGAAGGGCATAATATTTGGGCTGGACATGAAAATGTGCCTGTGCCCTCAGCTGGACTGTGGCTCATTCCTGCTGTTCTGGATGAGAGCAAGTAAATGGAAGATCCTAAAATCAGACCTGGACTAGGGCAGGTGAGAAGGGATACGCCTAGACCTCAGGAAAGCGGACTGTCACCCCCTCTAGAAGGTCAAAGGCTGTCCGCAACTGGAACTGGTCCATGATACGATGCACTCTGCAGGAACAACAACAGTGGAACTGGTCCATGGATGCTGCACTCTGATGGAACAAGGACAATGGGACTGGTCCATGGATGCCACACTCTGATGGAACGAGGACAATGGAACTGGTCCATGGATGCCGCACTCTGATGGAACAAGGACAATGGGACTGGTCCATGGATGCCACACTCTGATGGAACAAGGACAATGGGACTGGTCCATGGATGCCACACTCTGATGGAACAAGGACAATGCGACTGGTCCATGGATGCCGCATTCCGATGGAACAAGGACAATGGAACTGGTCCATGGACGCCGCACTCTGATGGAACAAGGACAATGGAACTGGTCCATGGATGCCACACTCTGATGGAACAAGGCCATGGAACTGGTCCATGGATGCCACACTCTGATGGAACAAAGCCATGGAACTGGTCCATGGATGCCGCACTCTGATGGAACAAGGACAATGGAACTGGTCCATGGATGCCGCACTCTGATGGAACAAGGACAATGCAACTGGTCCATGGATGCCGCACTCTGATGGAACAAGGACAATGGAACTGGTCCATGGATGCCACACTCCGATGGAACAAGGACAATGCAACTGGTCCATGGATGCCGCATTCCGATGGAACAAGGACAATGGAACTGGTCCATGGATGCCGCATTCCGATGGAACAAGGACAATGGAACTGGTCCATGGATGCCGCATTCTGATGGAACAAGGACAATGGAACTGGTCCATGGATGCCACACTCTGATGGAACAAGGACAATGGAACTGGTCCATGGATGCCGCATTCTGATGGGACAAGGACAATGGAACTGGTCCATGGATGCCGCACTCTGATGGAACAAGGACAATGGAAATGGCCATGGATGCCACACTCTGATGGAACAAGGACAATGGAAGCATTTTGTTGTTACCAATAGTATCAGGGTGTGCTCTTGAATACCTGATGTGGTAGCAGGACAGCCTTCGGAAAACATTGCACCTTCAGTGATGGACTGACTATTCCTAGCCACAGCTGGACAATGTAACCTATGATTCTTGCTCTCTGCTGGGGGAAGATGCTCCAGTCTGGCCTTGGAAAACAGGGCACACTGGTGTTGGCAGAGCTGTGCTCTACCTGACGCCCAGATTGGCCTCCCGTGATCTGCTCAGTACCACCTCACTCAGCAGCGATCTCCATCTCCTTCCCCACCAGTCTCTGACTTTGACAACCTCAGAAACAGCTAATCCTGGTGGCCAGCGAGTTAGAAGATTCACTGGTGACCAGCGGTTCTCTTTTGAATCAAGTCCTTGTGATGAAGTGTTTGACTTGGTTTCACCAAAATGTGGGAAGACTGTTTTTGTCCCTCCAGACCCCAGCTCCCCGTCACCCTCAGGACACAGTGACTGCTCCGCGTGGCCCTGTCCCTGCTCAGCTCTCTGGCTGCCTCACTCCCACCCCAGCTTTCCCTCCCTCCCAGGCATACAGGACCCCTTGTGCCTTGTTGGAGCTCTGTGTCCTCTGAACCTTCTGTGCCTTTGTACATGCTGCTCTCTCCACCATGGCAGCTTCTCTCCCGCCTAGGGGACCCTGCACACATGCGTGCACACACACACCCATGTGCGCACACACACACGCCCACGCATGCACGCACACACGCACGCACGTGACTGTGGGCAGGTCCTGCAGGCTGCAACTCCTGGAGAGCGGGGCCTGTGTCTGAGCCTTTGCATCCAGTGCCTGTCCCAGTGCCTGGCACGGAGCAGGTGACGTGCAAGGAGCATTGGATCACATACAAATTTCCAGCGGAGCAGGTCAGTGAGAAAGGCAGGTTTTGTCCTAGGCTGGGGAGCTTTGTCATCAACCACTGGGCGTGCTGGTAAACATCTTATAATTGACTCTCAAGGAAAAACAAACAAACTTGATTTCTAGTGTTTGCCGGTTCCCATGGAGTAAATTCTCCCACCGTGGCTGATCTCAAGCTGGTGCAGAGGTGGGAAGAGGTGCACGTGGCTCCCACGGGCTCACACACTGGCCCCAGTGCAGGCCAGCGCCGGTCGGTCAGCCGTGCAGGCGGGGGCCCGCTCCTCCGTCAGTCCTTTGGAGCGGCAAGTTTGGGGACGGGCACGCTCCTTGTTCATTTGCAAAGTGGACAGGACCGTGGGGTAAGAACCTCAGGACAAGACAGCCCAGACCCGCAGACAGCTGTCCCCTGCCTGCTCTCAGATACTCCAGAAACAAGAGCAAGACAGGAAGTGGTGGCTGTAAGTTTGTGCGTGTCTGAAAATGACCTTCGAATCTTCACCCTGGTCTGCGGGTGGATCCAGTGTTTCCTGTGGCCGGGACAGGGAGTGGGTGTCTGTGCTGGAGCAGCGGGAACCGGCCTGGGCTTCAGCGGATGGTGCGGCCCTCGGCCCTCCAGGCTCCCAGGGCCTCTGCCTTGGGCTGACAGGTGGGAACGCCACCTCTTCCTGTGCCTTGGCACCCCCACCTGTGTCTGGGGCGTTGTCTTTGTCTGTCCCCCTGAGGGCCCAGACCCCCGACCTGGCCGGTCAGCAGGCCCTGGGTGAACTTCTTTGCAGAACTGGGGACCGCTGGGTCAGGACGGGGCCCCTAAACACAGCTGGGAGGGGGTGTGGGGGGCTCGGGGGGTGGGTGGGGAGACCTGCTTCTCAGTCACCCTTGGCTTCCTCTGCAGCCTCTAAAATGCAGACACCATCTACCCCAGGAGTCTCCCGCTCCCAGGACCCCACCCTGTCCTGGACTTGGGAGACCCTCAGATGGGCTCTGGGGGGCAGGACAGGGCCCAGGAGGCCAGTAGGCGACATCAGCTTCAATCTACCTCAACTGCTCCCCAGCCTGGCAGGCGGCCACTGTGATGGTAGGCGAGGTCGGGTGGCTGGGCCTGCTAGCCCGGGGCCTGCTCCCTGCCCAGCCCAGCCCTGCCGTCCGGGCACTCTGGCTCTCCTCCGAGTGCACCCCAGCCCTACTTCCCCAGCGGCAGCCAGGGAGCTCCCATCTGACAACTGCACGTCACCCGCCAGTCCCTGGCTTGTGCACTAACGCACCCCACGGAAACACGAGCTCCGCGTGGCAGGGCTGGCCATGTCTCATCCTCTGCGGCAACCCTGCCACCCGGGAGGGCTCCCATGACAGCGTTTGTTGAATGACCAAGGCCCCGACATCTGCAGAACTGACAGGTGGCGCCTGCAGGCCTGGGAGCCATGGCCTGGGGTGAGTTGGGGGGGTGCAGCCACAGCCAGCGCCGGCCACACGGGATCTCCTTCAGTGACGGGGACGCCGCGTGAGGAGAGTGGAGCTGGCCTCGTCCCACGGAGGAGGAGATGGAAGCAACCGGGCTGCCGGGGGCGGGGAGGACGGTTCCTGCCTGCAGCCCCCACCCCAGCCCGACACGCTCTGCAGAGGCGGCGCCGACACGGCCCAATGAGAGGAGTTTGAGGACACATTGGGAACAGGTCACGGCCCCCTCCAGCCTCCAGAGTGTCCCCAACAGAGCACAGGTGGGACCCAGCGGGACAGAGGTCCCCAGGGAGAGGTGAGGTGGGGGCTGGAGAGATGCAGGGCCCCCCCAGCCTTGAGCCCCTGGCCGGGTCCTCTGCACCCACCAGGGATGGCGGCAGAAGGTGAGGACTGTGCTTGCGCTGCCCTGGGCAGGGGGTGGCCCCCGAGTGAGACCCTCCCTGAGCTCTCAGGAGGGCATGGCCTCCAGGGCAGCCCGTCCAGGCCCCCGCTGTCCTCCCAGCCAGGGCAGCGCTGGGCAGACACGAAGCCGGCAGCGCAGCCCCCTCATGAATATGCATCGTGGCTGCTCCCCGAGGCCCGTTCTCACCCCGCACTTATCTCTGCTGGTGAATAGGGTGCCATTGTGGGCCGGGCTGCAGAATTTTAATGACTTGCAAAATATAGTTAATTATGTAAAAAGACATCTTCTGCACTTTTTCATGTAAATGAGACAAATTAATTGGTGTTCAGCAGCTTTGAGAAAGCCCAGTCCCAGAGCGGGGGCGGGTCCGCGGCGGCTGCGCCGTAGGTGCCCGCCAGCAGCAAGGTGAGGAAGGACAACAGAGACCGGCAGTTTCTGATACTTTTAATTAATCCCACCGCCAGGCCCCGCCCGGGTCTGTAACCCAAACCGTGAGAAAGCCCGGCCCGAGGGTTCTCGCCGCCCGGCTGCCGGGGAACCTGGGGCCCCAGGGCTGCGGTGGTCGCCCCTCCTTCCCCCAAGTCTGGCCTGGCCAAGTCCCCAGCAGTGGCCCTGAGAGAGGTGATGCGTCAGGCCGCTGCGGGGTGGCGTGGGCGGTGTCTACATCGGCTCCAGGAGAGTCGGAACTTTTGTGTCAAAAAATCAGCCACTTCAAAGGACTTGGGCAGACAGTTCTCTAAAGAAGCCTCACAAATGGCCCGTGGGCACAGGAAGAGGCGCCCGGTGCCGCTGGTCGTTAGGGAAACGCAAATCAGACCACAAGGAGGGGCCGCCGCGCCCGCTAGCGTGGCCCAGTCAGAAACACAGGGGACAAGGTCACCGAGGGTGTGGAGGGCCCCGGTGGATCCCGTGTGCGCTGCCGGTGGGAACATAGTTTTATGTGCAGCCGCTGCGGTGGAGAACGGTTTTCTCGAAAGTTCAAACATGACGAGCAGATCAATCGGGAAAGCTGCCCCCGGGGTCACAGCCCCGATTGGACAGTCTGTCTCTGCGAGTCCTGCGGGTCCTTGCCATCCGCCCTGGGGATCAAATCCACATTTTATCTTTCTAGTGGTTCTATTTTTGAGAAAAACTTTCATTCTCCCTCTGCTGCTGGACAGACGCTTATTTCAGGACACGCTGCCGCCTGCCGTAGTCAGCGCAGCGAGGACGCCTTGGAGCAGCGCAATCCCGCTGGCCGCGGCCCTTCTGTGTCCCCACGTCACCCAGCTCTTACGGCCCTCACGGCAGATGGCACACCGCCGCCCCCACCACGGAGGAGGCGGCTGTTCCTGGAAATCCGTCCACTGCGCTCTCCACCGTGTGGGTCTTTCCTCCCAAGGAATCTTCTTTCCCCAAATCTCCTGTTTGACGTGACCTCCTGGCACGCAGGCCCTGAACGCCCAGGCCTGTCGGAACAACCACAGAGCGACGTGCGAGCTTACGAGGGGACTTGGCCACGATACGTGGACTCCGATTTGGGCAAACGCACGTGGCGCAATCAGCCTGGAACGAAGCTGCCCATCCCCTTGGCTGCGTGTGCCGGGACGGTTTCCCGTTAACTGGTGCGATGCTTTGACTTTCGGTTTCAATGTGTCTTGGTTCCAACATCCAGGGGCACACTCTTAACTGGACACGTCTGAGAGACAGACTGTCCCGTTGGTCTGAGTTTCCCTGTGACCCAGGAATCCGCTTGGGGTCTACACCCAGGAGGACTGAAAGCAGAGTCTCAAGGAAGATCTGCACAACCGCGTTCGTGGCAGCGTCACTCGCGATGGTCACACGGCGGGAACAGCCCCAGGCCGGTGGATGAAATAACAGGAGGCAGTCAGTCCGTACGGTGAATACTATTCAGCCGTGGAAAGGAAGGAAATTCTGACGCCTGCTCCAACCTGGACGAACCTGGGGACACTGTGCTGAGGGAAATGAGCCAGTAAAGAGAAGACAGGCTCTGTGTGGCTGTGACTCGCCCACATGAGGTGCAGCGTGGCCAAAACCACAGAGAGAGAGCAGAACGGCGGGCACCACGGGCCAGGGCAACAGGGAGTGAGTGTCTAGCGGGGACCCGGTGTTGGGGAAATGGAAATTTTAGACACAGACGGTGGTGATGGCCGCACGGCACTGTGAATGCATTTAGTGCCACAGAACTATCCACTTGCAAAGGTGATCGTTGTTTTTTAAAAAAAGTCTGCCCCTGGGCCAACACGGGGCCCTGCCCGGGCCTGTGCCCGGCTGAGCAGTTGGAGGCAGGGGAGGGACTGAGGAACCCCTGGGCCTCCCGTCAGCTGCCCCCTGGGCGGCCCCTGGACCAGCCTCGGCCTCCGCAGGGCAGCCGCACACCTGACGCCCCAGATCCCCTGCCCCCGCCCTGGTTCCGTTTCTACAAGCCACAGGGGTCAGTTTACTCGTGTTCCCAGCCCTGAATCAAACCAGATCTGCCCAGCTTGGCTCATCTTTCCGAAGCCCCCGCGGCCTGCCAGCCCGGCCGGGGTGCCGCAGCCCCCAGGCCCCCGCTGTCCCTGGGAACGCCGTGGAGAGCCGGCCAACAATGGGCTTCTGTGTCCGGGGGAGAAACCAGATCCGCTCAGCTGAGCACCCACCAGCACCTCCTCTCGTCGCCGGGCTGCCCGGCTCACTCCACTCAGGGAGAAACCTGACCCGCCAGTGGCTGTCAGTCTTGCTGGCTTTGGGAACGAGAACCGGTGAATGGCATCCACCCCCTCAAAGCCCTGACAGCAGCATAGTTCCCGGGATCTTTGCAGAGAGCTCCCAAAGCCCCGGGGGGCAGGTGGCAGGATCCTGGAGACCTGCTCTCGGGTACGTGGTGGAGATGCTGCCGCCTCTGCCTGGTGACGCCGCACCTGCTGCCGTCTCGGGTTTCCAGCCGGAGCCTTGGAGACAGAGTGGGTCCCCGAGCAGCAGAAATTGCTGCCACCCAAACAGGCCACGGGAGCCCTGCACTAGAGCCACGGCAACACCCATCGTGGAGGAAGGTGGAAACCGGATCCCGCTTCCCAACATTGCTGCCCTGTGTGGGGGGCACTCCCCCGGCCCCGGCTGGCAGTCCAGAGAGGGATCTTCCCCCTCCAGCCTCTGAGAGCTGTCAATATCCGAGAGGTGCGGAAGTCTGTCAATGTGTCCCTCTGCACACCTGGGCTTGGGGCTGGTGGCAGCGGACATCTCCCAAGGATACAGGGTGTCTTCTCGGTGGATGTCACCCGTGTTCCCAGCACCTTGTGCCTGTGGCAGGTTCTGGGCTTGGCAGCAGCTCGGCGACCCCCAGCCAGCCAGGGAGATTCTGGGCCACACCTGCCCTGCCTTCTGTTTGGTCAGGGAGCACCTGCGTCCCACTGCCCCAGCGCCGAGGCTCGGCGGGATCTGAATGTCTCCAGGGTGCAGCGGAAGCTCCCCTCATTCCTGCCGCCTCCGCCCAGAGTCACCCCATGGGTCCAGGTGCACCGCGGGGCCACACCGTGTCCCAGCCAGATTCTCACCTGCTGCACAGGTGCTGGGACGCTGGAGGGCGTGGCCAGGGGACCACAGGCCTGGGTGGGTGACCCAGGCCAGCTGGCCGCTGTGCCCCCCGGCCCTGGCCAGCTGCAGCACAGGGGCAGAAATTCTCACCGAACTCACGCTTGCCACCAAACCACTCAGCGACTTAAAACGAGCTTGTGTGGAAGGCCACAGCCAAGGTGAGGTGATTCATCTTTTGATTAAGAAAATGCTACTCACCGGCAGAAACACGTTAGCCAAATTAGACAGGTTTAATTGGAGCAACAGTGTTCCGTGTGTCCACATCGGTAGCCCTGAAGAGGCCGTCAGGGGACTGGTATTTTCAGGTCTAGTCTTTAAAAGTAACGGCTGACTTTCCTTTGTTGTCTTAAAATAAAAATCCACTGTAGTTCACTTTGAACATCTGGTCCGCGGGGGAAAAAAGGTTCACAGAACTCTCAGATTCAGCAGCTGCGTGGTCCTTAGAAGGAAGCAGCCCAGCCCTGCAGGTCTGGAGCTGCGAGTTGAGTCGCAGGAGGCAGGACTGGCGGCCACAGGCTGCGCCCGCCCGAGGGGACTATGCGCTCCCCGCTGAAAAGCCCCGGAAAGCGTTAACCTCCCTCCTCCAGCCTGCATAGGGCTCCCCCCATACCCCTGCCTCTCTATTGCCACGGTCTCAGTGTGGGCCTCGCCTCCCGGACTCCCACGGCGCCCAGCAGTCTCCCTGCGGCCGAGGCTCGTCGAGACCTTGGAACGCGCCAGGCTGGAAGAGTGTGGGCCACGTCACTTCCCTGCCCTGTCACCTCCGAGCCAGTGGATGTTGGGGTGGCTGACGCAGCCTCAGGGCATATTCTCCCTCCAATTGGGCAGCCCTCGGGTCCCTCAGACTTTGTCCCTGTGTTATCCCAAGCAATCAAGTGTGCGCTGTCCCAGCTTGGTGGCTCTCTCCTGGGCTGGACTCGGGATCTGCTGGCAGCTCTGACTGCCAGGCAGGTGCAGCCAGGCTTGGGGGGTGGGGCTCAGGCCTCAGCAGATTTCCCCGAGCTCCCCGGTTACCCCGAGGTGCAGCCCGGGCTGAGCACGTTGTCCTATGGTGCTGGGAGCCCTGGGGGCTGGCCCTTGGCTGCCTCGGGTTGGGGGCGGAGGGAAGCTCCCACCCAGCACCCCCCCCCCCGAGGGCTCCCCGACCCGAACACGCTCCTGGTGTCCTCCCGTCCATCTCCGAGGGCTTCGCTCAGCTGAGCGGAAGCGGAGCTTTGCAATCTCCTGCAGAGGTTCTCCCAGGGTGTTGGGTGTCCTGCACATGGCACCTACCGTGTGCAGGGCAGGGCAGCTCATACCAGCCCCGAGGGTCGGGATCCTGCCAGCCGCAGCTGACTGTCCCCAGTAAGACCACCACAGGAGGGTCTCACGTACCCTGTTAGCACTGGGACTTCCTGGCTCTCCGGGTCTGCCCCGCAGGATGCCGCAGGGGAGGGGCCCCCGGGGACCTGCCCAAGGACACCAGCCTGAGGTCCGTCTGCTCAGATTGAATCCTTCCTTCTCAGTGGCACGTGGAACAGGGTTTTCAGTCATCGCACTGCAGCTACCCGCGAGTCACACATCCCTGAGGTTCCCAACGATGGCACAGACATCCTGCTCTCCCACTCCCGCCCGCGGGCCAGCGGAAAACCTGCCCAGCCCCGTGCTGGCCCCGGGGGCAGAGATGACAGAAGGCAGGAGCTGCTGGCTGAGCACACTCTGGTCCCCACGGCCAGCCTGGTACAGGGTGCGGTGCCCACGGACAAGCTGGAAGCCACGTGCTTCAGTCTGAGGACAGGCCCACAGCCATCTCTCTGTCGCTGACTTTGCTAGGGGTTCAGAGTCCCCAGGAGCTTAATTCCAGCTATTTCCTTCCTCCCTGCACCCCCAGACACAGGCACAAACCCACCTGGAGCCACAAGGAGCTCCTGGCTCCTGCGCACACTCCTGCTGGGAAGAGTCCCTGACCCCGGGTTCCTGCCGTCACGGGTTTGGTTCTAGATGCTTATTGGCCCCCACGGTCCCTCCTCCTCTTCCCCTGTAGCCGGCGCGGCCCCGGCCCCTGTCCCCAGCACAGAGCAATCGCAGCAGCTTCCACTCCCACCGACGTGGTGGAGAATCCGTCTGCTCAGCGTCTGCACTGGGGTTCATCCCTGTGCTCGCTCTGGGCCGTCTGACGCGTGGGGTGTGAGTGGCCCTTCCCTGGCAGAGACGGCTCCGGGCCCGGGGCAGGTTCTCAAACCAGGTCTGCAAGGCTGTGCCTTCCTCTTCCTTTAACCATCTCTCTTTCTCGGATTTTGAGCTCTTTTTATATTCCAGATTTGAGGCTTCAGTTGGGTACCCGTATTGCAAATGTCCTGTTCCTCTCTGTCATCTACTTTTCATGCTTTGTGGTGTCTTAGGATGAAATGGAATGGCACGTTTGAAAGGGAGCCGAGGTACAGGGAAATATTTTCAGGGTTTCGGAGAGTCCAGGGTTCCTGGCTGGGGGAACCGAGCGCGGGCTCTGCAGGCGGAGGAGGCTTTGCACCCCCCGGGGCTGAGCGCAGGGTGGTCTTGGGCGACGCGAGGCTGGGTCCGACCAGGCCTGGAGCGTGCAGTCAGTGAGGGGGGTGCAGAGACAGGACGTCCGTGCCCACGGGGGTCTCTGCACCACTGGGGGGCGGGAATGGACTTCAGCCAGAATCAGAGGATGAAACACGTTACCGTGGTGGCCTCCCCTGCATCTTGTCATGTGACCTTGGATAAGTCGGTCCCCCTCTCTGGGCCTCAGTTTCCCTGCCTGCGCAGCCAAGGTGTTGACACAGGAGATCTCTGAGTACTTCTGATCTCCCAACCCGGGGCTGGCCACCCTCTTTGGCCATCTCTTTGGGGCCGGCTACACAACTCTGCCGTCCCAGGCGTGCTTGTGGGGAGCAAAGCGTGAACCACGGCATATGGCCATGTCCTCGCGGCCACATGTCTCCTACTCCAATCTCTTGGGGCCACGTGAGTCTCGCCCTGCTTGTCTTGGCTCAGGGTCGTGAGGACGCCCAGGTGGTGTGAGGGGTTCGGAGCTGCCTCAGAGGCAGGCACGGCTAAGAGGCAGCCTCCTCACCTCTAGTGTGGAAAGAGCGATTGGGAGGTCGTCCGCAGGACTGGATCACAAATCCATGGTTATGCATTGCGTGGTGCCGTGCTAGGCACGTGGCAAGTGCTGGTTATGCACGGAATTGTAATTTTTAATACAAAGAAAACCTTCGGATCTCCTTTCACTCGCCCTAGCGATACTGCGTGTTTCTCACGATGGCCTCACCTGCATTCCCGCTCTCGCTCCACCATGCGTCTCCCTGGCTCCAGGCCCCAGACTGTGCTGCGTGTGCAGCCGTGTCCCACGTGTGCAGCTGTGTCCCACGTGTGCAGCCATGTCCCGCGTGTTCCTGTGCCGCCGCCCGGCTGCCGCGTCCGCCTGGGACTCACCTGTGCGGGGCTCTGCAGGTGTGGTGGAATCGTGCCTGATTTCCGTTGCTTGTAAACAGCAGAGAGTTGGGTTTTATCTTCCGACCTGTTTGGCAGTTGGGGGCTGTCTCGGTCTTGCTGAGATCAGGTTCTGTTTCGTCTTGTCTTTATCGTCTTCCGCTACGCTTCCGGATGTTTACCCCTCCATGCTTTTATGATCAGTATGACCATCTTAGCTCTTTTTGTTATATTGCTCAGGTTTTTCTTCCGTACTCTTTTTTGTGATTTGGAGAATGAAAGATCTTTATTCTGCGAGTGTCTACCTGAAGATTTTCATCCACGTATTCACACCTGTTTCTCCGCCGGCGTTGATAATACATCAGTGACTGTCTTCGCCGCAACTAGGATGAGAGATGCCGGCGGGCCTGGTTTGCTCCTTTCCTTGCTTCCAACTTTCACATGTTTGCATGACACGGGTGTCCAGAGCTTGCGTTATGACTGTGCTGACGCACATGCATTTCTGTGTGACCGTCCTGGCGTTTGCACCCCGTGAGCATGTGAGCTCCCCGGGCAGGACGCATGACCTGCTGGGTTCCACGCCCCCCGTCCCGCCTCCGGGCCCTCTTCCTCCTCCTCGTGGTCTTTATTTTCCTCCACTTCTCGGTCATCTGACTGTTTTTGTCTGAGCACTATTTGCCAGGCTGCTTTCTGAGTCCTGGTATAGAGGAGCCCTTATGCAAAAACACCGGCTTGAGGAAAACAGAAGTCTTGGGCCACGAGCTTTCCGCCCCTGAGAGTCTGAGCTGCGTCCAGCTGTCTGGTTGTGTCGGGTCCCGGATGGGGAGGAAGAGGCCGGCGTTCCCCACGCTCTGTGTACCATTGAGGTTTCTGCCCCAACCTGAACGCCTGTGGGACTTTCTCAGTCTTGGAAATGTGAGCACGGCCAGGCTGTCCTCCCGGGGCCATGACCTGCCCACGTGTCGGAGGCCCATGGCTGTCTGCTCACCACGCTGCAGTCTCGGCTCGGGGAACGCCAGGTCCCAGTCGCAAGCATCCATCTCCTGCCCCATGCCGGGGTCCTTTGTGGGCTCTGTGCCTGAGCGAGGCTCTCCTTTCCGCCCCACTGCCCTGCTCTCTACAAGTGGAGGAAGTGGCCGTGTTGCAGCTGGGGCCCTCCCTCTCCTGACACTTGCCCTGTCTGTTTTCCCGCAGGACCTTCCCGGCTCAGAGCCTGTCAGCACAGCCCAAAGCCTGTGTGGGGGAGACGATGGCTCCCAGGTCAAGCCTGGCTTCTCCACACAGCCGGACTCAGGGCTCCTTTCTGATATTCTTGCTCTATTCTCTGCAGCTGCCGCAGGCCCTGCGTCCCTGCTGGGGTCCAGCTCCTGTGCAGCCCTGAGCCCACTGAAGCATGGATGTGCTCAGGGTCCTACCGGTAGGCAAGGCTGACACCACTGCTCCTGGTGGTTCCAAACCGCATAACTCAGAGGTTGTGGCAAGATCTTGTGCAAAGCCCCGTGCACATGTCCCGTGAAACTGTCCCCCACATTCCAGACTCCTGGGTGGCCTCTGCTGGGTGGGGGCAGAGGAAGCATTGGGGAGGTGAGGGGTGGATCCCAGGAGCCTTCAGCAGTAAAGAGTTCTCTGCAGACGACTCGTGCCTGGTAAGCCCGTAAGTTGTGTGGTCCACTCAGAGCATCCGCTCATCAGACTTAAGAAAAAAGTTATGAAGTCTGATAGTGGTTAAATAGCTTGTATGAGACTAGCTTTCCTTACAACAGCAATTGTAAACTTTTAACAGACAAATGGGCAAAGAAAACAGCAATACGTTTTAAGGTTCTGGAGTGCAACCTGTGATAGAAACAGAAGGAGACTCAGCGTCCGAGGGCACCTTCCGGGCTGTGTGCAGGGCAGATGGAACTCAAGCAGATGGGCAGCCTGGTTGTCCTGAAGTGCCAGAAGGTGGCATTTGGGCTCCCAGAGCAGTTGGAAATCGAGGAGGGAAACCCAAGAAAACAGGGAGTCGCAGAGAGCCCCAAATCTGTGTATAACTCTCCTCAATCCTTGCTGATGCCCGTAGGGGAGACCTCAAGGAGTTTAATGGGAAACCACAGCTGGAAAAGCGGAACAGAGATTTCAGCGGCTGCCCTCAACAGAGGAGCCAGAGTTTGGAGTTCGAATCCCGCCAGGTTCTACAGGCTTGGTAAGAATCTTGCATTTTCCACTGGGACCTCTGAGATCACAATGAAGGCAGAGAGACTGTGTCCCAGGACTAGGGACTTCCTTTAACGCCAAAGGAAAAGTCCAAATAGACCCACCCAAAAGAATTCGCAAAAGTCTCCACAAATTCAAGGTGACTATCTAGTAAATTAGTTGCTTATTAAAATAAGAATGAAAATCTTCAGAGAAAGACAATAGAATCTAGAGTCTTAACAACATCCAACATACAGGAAAAGATTAGTTGGTATGAAGAAACAAGAACACGCGAGCCTTGGACAGAAGAAAGCAATCAACATAAATACGTCCGATCTGACTTAGAGGGTGGAGTTAGCAAACACATCCTTGAAAGCATCGTCACAAATACGTTCAGGGGACTACGGGAAAGCTGATTACGGTGAGTGATGGACGGAAAAAATCTCAGTAGAGAAAGGGAAACCATGAAAAGAACCAAGTAGATATTTTAATATTTAAATGTAAAATATATAAATAAAACAATATGCTGGGTAGGCTTCCCAAAATATCAGAGGTTGCAGAAGCAAACGTCAGTAAATTTGAAGGTAGATTTAAAACATGACCACAGTTGAAGAAAGAGAGAGAAAAGAACTCACAGAAGCGGCGCCCGCCACCTGTGGGTGTCGTGCACTAGTCTAACACACGGGTGCTGGAGCTACAGAGAAAAGGAGACAGAGAATGGGGCAGACAAAATACTGAGAAAAGGGCAGAAATCCTCCTAAATTTGGGGAAAAACAGAAATGTGCAGATTTAAGGTCAATGAGCCCTGAACGGGACAACTGTGGAGAAAATCACGCGAGGCACACGGCAGCCAGACTGCCAGGAACTAAGGAGAACGAGGGAACCTCAGACGCAGCCGGAGGAGGAGGAAGGCTCCCGACATCCGAGGGGAAGACAGCACAGAACGGCTGACTCCTCGTCGGAAACTGTGGAGTCCTGAAGACAATGGAACTGCAGCTTCCAGGCGGGGGAGACTCAGCCCCCAGTTCTCTATCCATAGAAGTGACGGGAAAACCTGGAAGACTCAGTTCACCAACACTGATGTAGAAGACACAGAAATTCTGCACAGGTCTCTCTACAGATTAAAAAAATAAGATTCGTTATAAAAAACTTTCCCACAGAGTAAACCCCAGGCCTAGATGATTTTACAGTTAAATTTTATCAAAATTGGAGAAGAAATGATACCAATCTTATACAAAAACTTTCAGAAAATCGAGGAGGAAACCCATTTAAACTTACTTTATGAGGCCAGGGTAATCCTCTGACCAAGCCTCACAAAGACATTACAAATCCGATTTCCTCTGTGAACACAGATGCAAACATCTTGCATTTGTAAAACTGAATCCAGGTATATATGAAAAGAATAACACATCAGGACCCAGTGAGGTTTGTCCCAGGAATGCAAGGTTAGTGTCACACTCAAAACCAAATTAACGCGAGTCAGCTCGGTAACGGAGGGGAACGTATCCGTTCATTTCAATAGACACAGAAAAACATTTGACGACACTCAACCTTCATTTGTGATTAAAAAACTCCCACAAGCTAGCAGGGAGATGAAAGTTCCTCATAAACATGGAACGTGTAGATAACTCCACACTTAATGCGGAACTGTTGAGCAGTCGACCCCTAAGATCAGGAATCACACCGAGATGTCTCACCGGCCACCACTGCTAAGCATCGTACGGAGGGTCCCAGCCGGTGTCAGAGGACAATCAGAGACACAAAGTCGTAAAGCTTGGGGAGAAGGAAGTAAAAGTGTTTTTATTCACAGATATCACGGCTGTTCACGTGGGAAACACCGAAAAATCAGCAACAGCAACGAAAAACTCATCTAGATAAAGGAAGTGAATTTAGGAAGTTCACAGGATACAAAGTCAACTTAAATAACGAATCGTACATCCATGAAGTAGCAGCAAATACTTGGAAAACTCCATTTTAAAGCTCTTACAATAGGGTCAAAATATAAAAAAACTTATGAGTGACGTTAACCGAGTACAGAGACCTCTGTGCTGCTACGAACCGGAAAACAGAGCGGACGTGTCGGAGACGCAGGTAAGCCCAGAGGCGCGCCCCGCCGTGGACGGAAAGACGCAGCGCCGATAAAGACCAAATAATCGATAATCTCCAAATTAGCTCGTCGCTGTCTCGGTCGGAATCCCCATCACTGTATAGAAATTGACTCTAAATTCTGAAACTGACGTGAGAAGGTAAAGAATCTCGAATACTCAAACCGCCTCGTGGAATGAGGACGCGGGAGGCCCATAACATACAGTTAGCCGTTGGACACTCGGCGCATTCACGGGCCGGCGAACAGCCACGGGCAGTTGATTCTTACCGGGGTGCGGAGGCAATCCGGTTAGAAAGGCGAGATCTGCTCCACGAATGATGCCGGGACACCTGGGTGAAGAGACGAGGGCAGAACTTGAACCCCTCCCTCCCCCACGCAGAGCAGAGATCGGTCACAGATCGCAACGTGACATCTCAAACCATAAAGCTCGCAAAAGAAACACAGGGCACTGTTCTCTTGGGGGGGGACACAAAAAGTCAGTACACATAGAAGAGAAAATCGATAAATCTGACTTCATTAAAATCACAAGCTGCTGCTCACACTAACGCGCTGCGAGGGAGAGGACACGCAGCCCTCCGCGGGGAGCAGAGCCGCCGCGTGTGTCTCGGACGCAGCGCTGTCACTAGACGCCGAGCAGCCTCGCCAACCAATGACAAAACAGATGGCCGACCCGGTCGGTCGCGAGGACGTGCGGTGAGGGGCCGCGGCATGGCTGTTCACGCCACGGGACGGCACCTGACGTGGGGAGGGTGTGGGACGACCAGGACTCAGACTTTGTCGGTGGGACTGTGACGTCCTGTGACGCTGTTTCCTTATGTCTTATTAAGTTAAATATGCGCCTGCCCTACGACCTCTAGAGAAAGGACAATACCGTTCTCCATCCACAGATACTTGCAACAGAATGTCCCTAACAGCTTCACTGATGCCGGCCGAACATCGAAAAACTCAAACGTCCTTCAGCAGGAAACCAGGTGACCTGCCTGGTGAGTAGTCACACGACAGGAGCCCTGCTGGGCACGGAAGGGACACGCAGTAACATGGAGGAAGCTCAAAAACACGAAGTAAAGGAAGCCGGACACGAAACAGCACTTTCTGTGTAGTTTCGTTTACGTAAAGCCCAAGAAGAGGCAAGACCCTCCCACGGTGATGGAAACCAGGCCGGGGTTTGCCTGCGGGGGGGGGGGGGACTGCCCGGGGCACCTGGGAGGGAACTCTCCGGAACCCCGGCAATGCTGCTCTGCTGTGCAGCTGCCACGGTGAGCGTTCCCAGGACGCATCAGAGGGGGCGGCGAGCCTGCGTCCGCCCCGCATGCGGCTAAGGTCCGGACAAGGGGCGCAGCAAGGCCACCTGCGCGTGCAGGGCGCCCTGTGCTCTGATTCGGTCACGTGGGATCCTCCGTGTCCTCATGCCGACCCGGCACAGGCTGCATACTCCACGCACGTGCTGCTGAGCGCGCCCACCTTGCGTGAAGTGCCCCATTGTGTCTGCTGTCCCCAAGGATGGGGTGAAGTCACACCTCGACCGAAGGAGGAGGGGGCTGGGCTTGGCTCTGATGATCCCCTCGTGGGACACATCCGCAGGCTGCCAGGGCACACTGCCTGGACACGGCCGGGTCACACCAGTGGGACCCGTGTCCCCCAGGATGGGCCTCAGCAGCACCGGGTAGGCTCAGCCCCCGGGACCGCCTGGAGACCCTCCAGGCAGGAAGCGGCAGCCCAGGCCTACAGCTTCTCCCTCTAGGACCTCACTTGGGGTCATCCAGGGCTACGGGGTGGCCTTCCCAGCCCCGCCCAGCCTGGCAGGGCACTCGGCTCCTGGCTGGCCATGGCTCCTGGCTGGCCATGCGGGAAGGGACCGTGCCGTGGGGGCAGCCAGGCCACCCCCTCCGGGGGCTCTCTGCGGGTTCCAGCAGGCCTCACGAGCAGCAGTGCCAGGATGAGGGTGTCCCCGGGCCCACTGCCGGCCCCAGAGAGCCAGAAAGCCCATGAGGGCCGCCCCTCCTTCCTGCAGGGCCCTTCTAAGTCCAGCCCCTCCTCCAAGCTCTCCTTTCCCTGCTAAAATTATCTGGCAAATACGCCGTACTCAGGCTCAGGGAGGAGGTTTGCAGCTCCCCTAGCAGGTGTCCTCTGACCGACCGGGAGGCACCTCCAAAGGTTCCCCGCCACGGAGCTGGGGCAGCCCTGCCAGCACCCCTATAACAGCAGGTGACGCTGGTGAAGGAGCCAGACCCCCCTGCCTGGGCCGTGGAAACCTGGGATGCCCCACCCAGCTCAGGAGGTCCCTGGTGGGCCTGGCACTTTCTGGGAGGGCTTGACTCCGGCATTTGGGACCACAGAGAGGCCCGAGGCGGCGGTGTCAGTTGGGGTGGGCTGGGGGCCGCGGCGCAGGGCGCAGAGCCGCTCGGAGCTCGGGGTCAGTCCTGCGGCAGCAGACGAGTCTCGGCGGCTGCTTCTGCGGTGTTGTCAGGGAGCAAAAATAGACCGTGTCTCTGTTTCCCAGAAGGGCCCTGCTGTGGGCCAGGGCCAGGCCGCGTCTGCCCTTGGCCCTGAGAGCGCCCCTCCCCCGCCCCTCCACGCCCTCATCTCTCTCTCATGGAGGGGACAAAGGGTGGCCAGGAGGGACTCGCCAGACAGGCCCAGCCTGCCCTCCCTGGGGGCCTCAGGGGTGTGAGGGCCGTGGGGACCCCCACCCTGGCCCCGCAGATGGGGCTCCCCGTGGGTGCTGGGCTTCAGGGCCCCAGGGCCCTGGCCGGACCCAGAGCAGTCAAGTGGGAGCAGTCAAGTGTGGGAATCGGGGCAGAAGGGCAAAGCCAGACACATTCAGCTCCCCTCCCAGGGATCTCCCTCTGCACACCAAAACCGGGAGTTTCTGGAAGGCTCCCTGGGCAGTGACCATAGGCAGGGAGCCCCAGGCTGGGGAGGGGTCTGGCTCCTTGGAGCACCCGGCTCAGAGCACGCCCTGCTCCTTCTGGGCCCAGCTCACCCGCCAGACCCCGGAGGGGGCACCCCAAGCCGTCTTGGGAGAAGTAGACCCGGTGCCTGGGGCTGGGAGGGAGCAGGGCTCACTGTCCGTCCCTGGGGTGCTGGGGCCCTTCTGACCATGGGGAGAACACTTGACCAGGGACACGCCTGCCCACCTTGCCCCTGGCTGCTTGCTACCTGTCCTGCTGGCCCTGGGGAGGGGCCCCGGCTCTGTCCACTCCTGGAACGTCACAGCTTCTCGTGCGGAATTCTGCAGACGGCCCAACACAGCACCCGCTTGCCAAGCACAAATGGCCTCCCTGCTGCGTGCGGGGACCCCCGAGGGGCAGGGGCAGGCTCCGCACTCCCCAGAGCCCCCAGCTCCAGGAGGGAGGAAGCAGCAGCAGGAACACACGGCTTCCCGGGGCGCGGGGCATAGGAGGAGTTTTGCGGTCTGTGTGCCAGGACACTACCCTGGGCTGGCCAACCATAAGTGCTCCTGGACCACAAGACGCAGGTGGCGACCAAGGCCTTAGGGGTGGGGGACAGAGGTCCTCAGTAGTGTGGTCAGTCCCAGTTTTGGGGTTGAAAGGGATTCAGCAGAGTGTGGTAGAGCTGTCCCAGGAGGCTTCCTGGAAGAGGCAGCATAGGCAGGACGGAGCCACGATGGGAGGGTGACCCCTGGAGGAGGTGGTGGTGGCAGTGGTGGCTCAGGGGCACACGGTTCATCCAGGCTCCCCGACACTCAGGCCCCGAACAGAGTCTGGTGCTCGACGCTGTGGTGAGGCCCTCCCAGCAGGCGGGGCAAAGCCAGGCTGCCTTCCCGGAGGAAACCAAGGTGAGGACCTGTGCCACAGGAAGGGGCGTGGCCCCCGTGGGGCTCGGACGCTCCAGGAATCCAGAAAGTGACAGAAGCTCCAGACCCCAGCGCCACCCCCACTGGGCAGCGGGGACACTGATGTCCTTCCTGCCGTGGACGGGTTGACCCAGGAATTCCAGGGGCCAAGCCTGTGGGGACAGCAGCCAGCAGTGGTCAGCCTGGGGCGCCGTCTGTGAGGAGGGGGCTCCCTCGGGAAGGAGGGTCTGAAGAGGTTCTTGGTGCCCCCCCAGATCGGTGCCAGGGAGCTGCGGGCTCCATGCGGGTCTGGGCTGGTGCTGTTCTCCCGGCCGGGCAGGCCCCAGCCCAGCCAGCCAGGTTGGGAGGCACTGGCCACGCTGCCCAGCACCCACGCTCTGCTCAGGCATCTTCAGGTGGGATGGGGCAGGGGGCTGCCTCAGGGGCCCCCTCCTTAGCCAAGGGGTGGTCGTGGGAGACCCCCCGTCCCAGATGGTGGAACCCCGATGAGCCTTCCAAGTGGAGGGCCAAGGGGTCAGGCTGGCTTCTCCCGGCTGTCACCGTCTCTGAGCTGGCGCTGCCTTGGGCTGTGTCATCCCCAGGGCAGCAGCTGCCCTGGTTCCCAGAGCCCTGGTGCCTCGGCAGAGCCGTTATGGGAGGGGGCAGGGCGGGTCGGGCGGAGCTGGGTCCTGGCCGAGGGAGAGGGGCCGCACCCAGATCGGGGGTGAGTGGGGCGGTGGCTGGGCGGGGGCTTGGGGTCACACCAGTCAGCAACCCTGACAGGACGGGGGCTCCAGGCCCCGGGGAAAGATGCTCAGTCACCCCGACAGGCTGGGCCTCGGGGGCAGCCAGCAGTGTCCACTGTGGGCACAGGGGCCTGTCACCCCTCAGCCGGCCCGGGTTCCCCGGCCGCAGCACTGGAGGAGGCCGCGTGGGGTGGGTGAGGCGGCTCGGGGTCCCAGGGGCCCAGAATGCTGCCCCTTCACAGGCACCTCACAGGGACCGGGGGCTTCGTGCACTGGGGAGTTTGGGCCAGGGCTCCTGGCAGCCTCTCCCCACCCCACCCCCATGCTCTCCCCACCCCCGCCCCACGCCCCGCGTGTTTGTGTCCCACTTACCTCCTGCCGCACGTTTGGAGGTGGATGCAAAGAAATTTTGATCTTTTAAAATAGATTCCACAGGGGAGGTGGAGGAGGGAAGGGAGGGAGGAGCTCGCCGTGCCTTTGCTTCCAAAATAGGCCAGCGCGAGCCTGGTGTTTCCCGCCGGCCCACGGCGCCATCCGTCCCAGCATCCAGGATGACGCGCCTGCTGAGCCCACACGCTGCTTCTGGGCGTTACAGTTCCCAAACGCAGGGGCCACCAGGCCCGATGACCTCGCAGTGGGGTGTTTATGTGTGTGTGGGGGCCATGAGCTGGGTGAGAAGCCCGTGATACAGCCAGGCGACCGAGTCCCCCACGGCACCCTCCATGGCGTTTGTGTGCGTGTGTGCGTGTGTGTGCGTGTGTGCCTGTGTGTGCCTGTGTTCATGTGTGTGCACGTGTTCATGTGTGTGCCGGTGTGTGCATGTGTATGTTCGTACGCGCCTGTGTGTGCCTGTGTGTTCATGTGTATGCACGTGTTCATGTGTGTGCTGGTGTGTGCATGTGTATGTTCGTGTGTGCCTGTGTGTTCATGTGTGTGCACACGTTCACGTGTGTGCATGTGTGTGTTAGTGTGCTCATGTGTGTTCATGTGTGTGCCTGTGCGTGTGCATTCGTGCACTCAACATGAGAGACCGGGAAGTGCTGGGCCTGCCCACACTCGCCCTGGCGTGGCTGTGGCTGGAGCGGAGCAGGGAGGGCCCCGGTTGGTGTCTTAGGGTCCCCTTGCTGGTCAGACCCACGCCGCCAGCCAGAGCCAGGCTGCCCTCACACGCGACACTGAGCACACCCAGACCCACTGCGCAGCTGCCTGACTTCCTGAGCCCCTTGGGCGGTGGGCGGGTGGGACGCTCAGGCGGTGCTTCCTCTTGGAGAACCCTTTTCAGCTTCTGGGTTTTCCTTCCTGGGGACGCCTCGTGTGGTCTCTGCCTGCAGCACCAGGCCCTGCCCTGTGGACCCTGAGGGCCTGCTTTGGCTCCCCTGGGCACCAGGCCCTGGCACAGGGAGCTTCCGGCTCCTTGCACGTGGTGCCCTGCCACCAGGCCAGTGAGCCGGCCAACCCCCTCCAGTCCAGCCTCTGTGGAGAAGCCATTCTCAGTGACCAGGAATCGTTCCTGTTCAAGTGACAGACACCTTTTTCAAACCTTGAAACATGACAATTGATTGGTTTATGGAGTTGGAAACTGTAAGGGGTGGATGAACTTCAGGCATGGCTGGATCCAGGAGGTCAGACAATGTTATCAGGTCTGTCTCTGTTCTGCTTTCCCTTGTGTGGCTTTATTCTCAGGTAGACAGTCTCTCCCGGTAGACCCAGAGGGCCACAAGAAGCTCCAGGTACAGAGCACCTCTCTGTTCTCAGTAAACTCAGAGTGGCCAGCCTGGGACGTGTGTCCACTGCCAGCTTGGAGTCCCTCCAGGGCTCTGGACTGGGGACAGGGTCATTTTTCAGAGGACACACAGAGCCGTCATCTCAGGAAGGGAATGACTGCCAGACAGGCAGAAACCACACGTGACCCTGACATGTGGCCGTACCAGGGGTGGCCAGCGAGTGCTCCCCGGGAGAAAAACATTCCGAAAGCTAAGAGCCCTCCTTGGAGGAGTTGGGGCTCTACCCACCAAACTCTTTCTTCCTTCAGTGCAAAACTGGTGTTTCTGCCGGGACCTGCCTCGTGAAAGCCCCATGGAGCTTCAAAGGGGCCCGTCCACCCCCAGCTTTGATCTCGGAGGGACCTGCGCAGAGACACGATCAAAAGGAACGCACGCCATCCCAGGTATGCTCGCCCGTGCCCGGGCAGAAATCATGGCTCTTTCATCGCGGGCTGCGGGAGTCACCGTCTGAAGAGAGTTAAGTGTCCTTGAAAGCACTTCTCTTTTTTATCATGTTTGAAATCCAGCAACAGAAACAGCTCCTGTCTTGCTCACCTGGAGCCTGCAAGGTGGGAGGTGAGTGCTTTCGGGAAACGGCTGAGCTTCGGTGGCGGGGAGCAAGCTCAGGGTGGTGCTGGGGGTTAGGACTGCGGCCCGTCCTGGCTCAGCGAGGCCACTGCGCGTCTCCGGGGAGCGGCTCCCCCCTCCTGGGCCGTGTCTCTGTCCTCACGTCACAGGCTTTGCCACGTGTGTGGAGCCAGAGGAGCCCTGCCAGTCCTGCGAGTCTGACATCGGACGGTTCTAGCTCCAGCTGCAAGATGAGCTGTTGGAACTCCTGGATCAAATGCATGCACACTTTACAGTCGTTTCAAACGTCGGCCCACCAAAGTCCAGATTCAGTCTGGGAGCAGAGAAAAGAGAGTTTCTGACGCGGGTATAAAGCGAGCGTGAGCCACAGAGAGGACGGCGGGGCTAAGGCCTCGGGGAGCATCCGACTTGCCCAGCAAGGGCTTCCCAGAGGCGGGTCCAGAGGGCCAGGAGGGCTGAGGAAGGGGCGGCAAACACAGATGGCTCCTTTAGGGGGCTGGACCGTGAGCGGTGGGGGAGGGTGAAGATGCCACAGGAGCAGGGCTGAGGGACCCCCTGGGAAAGGAGACCCCGAGGGGGCGGCTGTGACCCGGCGGTGGGACGGACCCCTCTCCTACTGCAGCGGAGGTTACAGCCAAGGAAGGGGCTGGAGGTCGGCCCCAAAAGACCCAGCCCTGGGGGTCTGGCCGTGTGTGCCGCTATGCCCTAGGGCCGGGTGGAGAAGCAGAGGGAGGGGCCAGATTTTCCAGGACTTGGCAGGATGGTGGGCGGCGCTGGTGGCAGGTTCCCTGTGTGGGCCGAGGCTCCTCCCAGGCCGCAGCTCAGGCAGCCCAAGCCCAGCGGACTCCAGCGTCAAGAGCGTCCAGGTGAATCTGCCGGAATCTGGCACTTGCGGGGCCTGGGCTCAGCGGGGCCTCCCCTGCCTGCTTAATGGGGTTCGAGGCTGGGGGCCGAGGAGAGGACCCTGGGCTGGGGACTCAGGCCCTCTGCCTAGCATGCAGCGCTCACCTCTGGCTGTCCCCAAATACACTTCTGATTCTGGCACCTCCTCAGCAGCCAACGTGACCTTCCCCGGGTCACGTGACTGAGATCCTGGCTCAGGAATCTCTCAGTGAGCCCTCAAGGCTGCTCCCTCCTCCAAAGACAGGGACCGCGCACTCCTGCCAGCGTGCCTGAGTTGGGGACACTGGGCATCCCCCTCCGGCCCCCACGCTCTGCTTCAGAACCTGCCGTGGGTGGCTCTGGAAGAGTTTGGGTTCAGCCTTCATCTTTTATCTCAGGGGAGTCTTTATTAGCATGCCTGAGGGACACAGATGGGAATAATAGAAGGAGATTCCCCTTGCAGGTGGGAAAAGCTGGCCTCCTCGGGAGAAGGCAGCGTGGGGCAGGAACCGGATCAGCTGCAGCTACGGGGCAGTCAGGCCACAGACCCCGCCCTGCTCCTCTTTCATCTGAGCGCAGAAAGCACTCAGAGGCTTTCCGTTAAAATCAATCCCTGTTAAGGCTTTGGCCACTTCGGTTTGCAAGCTCTTTTGTCTTGAATGCAGGTGCAGTAGAGCCAGGGCACCTTCACTCGGGACCTGGACAGCATCGTGCTGGGGGGAGGACGTGGGGACTCAGCCTCCTCCTTGTGCTCCAGAGGGAGGCGCCCCCCCCCCAGACCTCGGCAGCCCCCATGGCCGCCCAGTGCACGGGGATGTGTCAGCTGGCACACATCACGGAAGTGTTGTTAGCTGCTAATTATAATTGAATCGTCGAGGAGCTGTGCTCCGTATCTTCTTAATTAAAATTATGATGACTAACGGAGAGGATGGCATCTGACTCTGTCAGGTCTCCTGGAACACGCCACAGCACCCAGCACAGTTCCAGGGTGAGCCGGGCGGAGGGGACAGTCACGGGCCAGCCCACGGCAAACTCGGATCACGCTCCACCCCCCAGAGCCGCGGCACCAGGCAGGGCGGAGGAGGGGTACAGACAGAGCCACGGCCTGGAGCTGACCGTGTGCGCTCAGCAGCGAGCCCCTCTGTAAACCAGGCTCCTTCCGGGTGGGGCGTGTGTGCAGGGGCAGCGCGGGGGAGACACCCTTCCCACCTGTGTCTCTGCGCACCTGCCAGTCCCAGCCACAGTGAGTGGCCCATGTCACCCAGCCCTGGCGGAACCACAGCGCGTCAGAGCTCGCAGAGCAGGGGTGTGCGTCCCCTCCAACTGGCCCAAGCCACGTCTCACAGAGGAGCAGCCCGGCCACCCACACCACTCTGAGCGAACAGACCGCACCCCACACCCGAGAGGGAGGCAGAGGCCGGCTCTTCCGGGATGGGGGCCGAGGGACGACAGGCCGCACCCCATGGCGGCCTTGCCCTCTGTGTGGGACGAGGGTGGCAGGCTGGCTGCTGAGACTCTCTGTGAGGCCACAGGCACAGAGAACAAAGGTCTGGCCCCGCCTGTGACTCAGGTCACCCCCGACGACCCCAGGCACAGCCTAGCGTGAGTCACGTCTCAGGCTATGCTGACCTGCTGCTACAGTGGAGGGTGAGTGGCCATGGCCCGGAGAGCCGGCTCCTGCAAACACATGGCCAGGGCTGCGCTGGGCCGGTGGAGCCTGGGCGCCCTGGGACACCTTGGGGGCAGCGGCCAGGCCTCAAATTCTTCTCTGCCCGCCGCCTGGCCTCAGGGTGCAGGGCTCTCTCCTTGGCCCTTGGTAGGTGGGGTGCAGGGTTTGTGCCCACCCCTCTCGCAGGATTGCTGAGCAGGGGTGGGGGCCAGGGGCCAGTTGGGGAGGAACTCACTGCCTGACCCCAGGGGACCCCATGGCCAGGCCCAGCCCCAGGTGGGTCAGGAACAGTGCTCAGTGTGGTGGCCAGGGCAGGGGGGAGGCCTTCAGGGACCAGAGTGGGCAAGTGGGGTCCTGCCCCTCCCTGGGCCCCTCTCCCCGGGCCCCTTGGGCTGTGGCTCCCTTAATGGTGCTCTCCTGCGGACTCATCACACGGCCAGCTCCGTCCTGACCACCGACGCAAGGGCCTCTGGGCCCAGGGCCCATCTCCACCCTCGCCCTGGAGCGCCCTGTGGTCTGCTGCTGGCTGGCCAGAGCTGGTGGGCGCTCCTCCCTCCTGGCTTCCCCTTGCCCGGGTGCTCTTTCCTGGGAAACACAGGAAGGATCCCCGTCGTCCGTGGAAGAGACGGAAGACACCCAGGCCTCTCTCCCCCATGTCCTCATCAATGCTCCCTTCTAGCTGGGCTGGTGTCCCTGGGCTAGTCCTACCTGTGCTGGGGGCCACGTGGTGGGGGTAGGGAGTGACACCATCTGATTGGATGGCCTGGCAGAGATGGGAGGGCTGCTAGTGTGATTGATGGACAGACCCAGCAGTCTCTGGGGAGTGGGGTGGGCTGGTGCCCACGGCAGGGTTCTGGGTCCCCAGAGCTGCTGCATAGGAACCCCCAGCCAGAATTCCCTGGTGCAAGGCCAGCCCCTCCTCTGTGTCTCAGGCAGACCCCTTCCCACAGGGCAGCTCAGACCTAGAAACTTCCTAGGGTTCCTGGAGGCCAGATCTGCAAAGGCCTCCAGGGGAAATCTTCAATGGCTGGTTCCAGTAGGGGAGGCCCAGGGAGGAGGGGCCTGGGCAGCTGGTGAGGGACCAGGCGGGAACAAGAACCCCCTTCTCCTCCTGGCCCATCCCTGCTGGCCGGGGCTCAAGCCTGCTCAGACCCAGCGACACAGTGAGTGCATTCAGCGGACAGCAGTGGGCCCCGCCTGCTCGGGGGTCAGGGTGGGTCTCGCCTCCCCCAGCAGGTCAGCAGAGCCGGGGTGGGCATGGAGAACTCACTGAGGGCCGTGGGCAGGGCCGTGGGCAGGGCCGGGCAGCCAGAGGGCAGGGGCTCCTGGCGGTGGGGTTGGGGGTAGGGCGCGAGATGGTGCAGCCAGGGGCAGGAGGGACACAGAGGGGCACAGCCGGGGGCCGCAGTGCCAGGTGCCTTCTGTAGACCCAGCCGCTGGACTCAGAGAAGGCGCCACATGGGGAAACAGGCCAGGACGGCTACTGGGCAGGCAGGGGTCTGTGCCACGGAGGATGTGCCCCTGGCCACGGTGAGGCAGACAGGTGCTAAGATGGCCTCTAGTGACCCCCACCTTGGGGGCCCCCAAGAGTGGGCAGCACCTGAGACTTGCTTCTGTCCCTAGAACGTGGAAAGGTGACAGGAGGCCACTCCCGTGATGAAGGTGCATCCCATGACACTCTGCTTTAGCGGACTGGAGTGACAGACCCCTGCCAGGGAGCCGCGGGCGGCCTCCAGGGCCTGAGGGCTCCAGGACAGCAGCCAGCTGCGGACTCGGTTCCAAGGCCACAGGGAACTGAGCCTTGCGACCACGGAGCCCGGGGTCCTGCTGGGGCCACAGCACAGTGCCTGGAGGGAAGGCCGGGGAAGCCCTGCGAGGAGGCCCAGCTCGGCCTCAGGTGCCACAGGGCTCTGAGACGGCATGAGCACTGGGAGCCACTGAAACTGTGACGCGGCCAGAGGACAGTGGCACGTGGGCTTCGGCACGAGGCAAGCTCCAGCTGGAGCCTGGCTCCACCCTTGCTGTCGGGTGACCGTGGCGGGTCACCGGCTCCTCCACGCTCACCTGGGCACAGTGGCACTGTCCCCGTGGGCTGGTGTTGAAGGTGAAACCTGAAATACCATACGGGGACAGCTGGGCACAGCTCTCGTGTGGGGACGGGAGGAAGGCGTCAGCAGTGACCCCAGCATGCCGTTGGGGAGACGGCCCAGTCCCTCCCTTCACAGCCCACTCAGGCCTCCACAGAGGGAGGGCCGTGAGGTGTGACGCCATGTCCCAGTGCAGGAGGGTCCTGCGGGGTGGGGGGACTCCAGGGTGGCAGACGCTGTCTGGCATGTCCCTCCCCAGCCCTCTGCAAGGGGCGGCACAGACCTGGCACCAACACACATCCCCCAGCCCTGGCAGCGCAAGTGCCCAGACCCAGCGTGGGGTGGAACGGGGCGGGCCAGCGGGTGGGAGAAAGAACAGGCTGCTCCTGTCCTGACGAGCCAGGACTGGTCCCCTGTGCATCCCCATCCCCTCTGATTCCTTGGGCGGGGGGTCCCCTGTGGGTGAGCAGCACCTGGGGGCAGCTGGTGATGGAAGAGGACAAGGAATGAGACCGCTGTCCTTGGAGCGTCCCTCCCCTAGAGCTGACCCCGAGGCAGCTGCCCGGGGACAGCCTCTTCCCAGGCCAGGGGGCTCCCAGGGAGGAAGGGCCTGGCCCCTCCTGGGACCTCTGTCCCTGGCAGCTGCCAGCTGGGACTCCCCCTCAGGAGGACCAGGGTGGGAACAGGGGCGGACGGGAGGCAGCAGCCCCTGCAGAGTCCCTTCATGTTTCTTCCCGTCCGCCGGGATGCTCCAGCAGGCCTGGCCTATCTCCAGCAGCCAGACTGGGCCCCAGGCTTGTCACCAGCCCAGCCCCCCACCGGCAGCATTCCTGAGGGGCTTCTCACTGCCACGGAAGACCATTTACAAGGCGGCTAGGCCCACCCTGTGGGCACCGAGCCCAGTCTACCCCTCGGGGGACTGTCCAGCTTCTAAAAGGCCTAAAGAGGCCGCCGAGGGCAGGGCGCCAAACCCAGCCCCTCCGTCTTTCTGCAAAGACAGACAGAAGGGGCTGGAGAGACTGGCTGGGGGCCAGCCTGGAGCCTCCGGGAAGAGCAGCCACAGCAGGTCCGTCGGCAGACCCTCCGCGGCCCTGCCCCGGCCCAGCCCAGTCTCCCCCAGCAGAGCTAGGGGCCCCGCTGAGTCTGCAGACAGATGAGCCGGGGGCTGGAGGCTGCCCCAACCGTGGGATCCAGGCCCCGTCTGCGCCTAGTCTTGGCTTCCGGAGGCTCCACCTCCTCCAGGACATCGTCGTCCCAGGTGGGCTGCCTGTCTGACACTCCGGAGGCTTTCCTGCGGAATCTGTGAATGCACGTCTGCCCTCCTCAGTGCCAACAGGTAAATGGAACCACATGGGGTGGCGTGAAGCTCCCAGGGCTTTTACACCAGAATGAAAACAGGCTACGAACCCGGAAGTGCAGCAGGTGCAGAGCTGGCGGCTTCCAGCAGGACACGGGGGAGGCCGCAGTGAGGTCTGGGCAGGGGCCGGGGAGACCCGAGGGAAGGTCGTGGGGCAGCCAGAAGTGCCCCTTCCTTGACAGCTGACTGTTGAAATCCAGCCCATGCACCCAGCCCAGCTCCAGTGCCAGTGACTCCAGGCAGCCCTCCGAGGTTCCCTCCTGCCCCCAGGCCCCATCCGTCTCAGGAGCCACACTCACCTCTCTCCCTGCAGGTGCAGGGCTGGGGCCCTCTCACCACGGCCCTGGACACAGCAGGGCCACAGGGAATCCAGGTTGCTCAGTCTGGGGCCCCTCCGAGGGCAGGGTCTGCAGTAGGGGTGGGAGGGGCCTGCCCTCTGCTCCCAGTACGTGGGGCTCGGCTGAGGGCAGGCGGCCACCTCCACGTCCCCCCACACCCAGGCTGCCACGTTCCTGAGCCCATGTTCCTGCTGGGCCTCGCGCCTGCCCAACTGTAAGGGGTTAAAAGGACTTGAAATAAAATGAACCCAAACAGAGGGCAGGAGCTCCGGCGTCTGCCAGGTCACAGGGACGGGTGTCTCTCAGGCATCCCCGAGCCTCCACTGCGGACCCTCTGCTCCCTGGCTGACTCTGGCCCTCGGCTTGTCTTTGTAAATAAAGTTTTATTGGAATACAGCCCTGTCCATCTGTGCGACAACCAAGGATGAGGGGCTGCAACAGAGACTATGTGGCCCCCGGAGCCTGAAATGCTCATCCCCGAGCCTGGGCAGGAAAGTGTCACCCACCCCAGCTCCGGAGCTGGCCACTCCCTGGGACCCGGCCCATGCTTGCTGTGCTGGGCACGGTCACGCCAGACCCCATGTATGTGCAACCCGGAAGTGACCCAGGACCGGGGGCCTCTCCTCCCTGGCGGACTGTCCCCGAGACGAGGCTCCTTCTGGCCCCAGGAGATGCTGCTATGGGATGGGCATCGGTCAGGCCTGCGGACCCTGGAGGGGGTTGGGGGGGGCTTCGAGTAGCCTCTGCCTCCCTGCTGGCTGTCCTTCCTCCTGCTCCAGTCCCTCCCCGGAGCTGCTCCTGAGGCCCCCGGACCACATGTGACTTTGCCCTGCGCTGCTGGCCGCACACATGGCTGGGAAGGTGGCTGGGAAGGGGAAGGAGCCCCGAGACTGTCACAGAGAGGAGCACGCCAGGGAGGGGCAGCACGTGCAGAGCCCTGACCCGGACAGCCAGCGCCTGTGCAGCCGCGGCCGGGGAGGGCAGGCGGAGGGCTGGGCAGAGGGCTGAGCAGACCCCTTCCCATGACTCGATGCCCTGGCTGTTGCCAGAGCGCACTGAGGCTGGGAGGCTCTGCAGGAAGTGACGGAGAGACGTTGGCTCCAGACACATCCTGAAGGCAGAGCCAGCTCGTAGGGGACGGGGCTGCGGGAGAAAGAGGGGTGGGGACGTTGGACTTGGACTAGAGGAGGGATGGCCCAGCTGGGCGCAGGGAGGGGGCGAGGGAGGACCAGGTTGGGTGGGGGTCCTGCGAGGACCAGGTCTGCAGTGTGGGTTCCCACAGCAGGAGAACCAGGGAGAGGTGTGTGTGTGGCCAGCACCACCTGTGGGTGTGACGGGGCCCCAGTGTGGCTTGTCCTGGCCTGGAGCGCAGCCAGATGGCCTGGATGTGGGGGGCTGTTGGCAGAGCCTGGGGTAGGACAAGGGAAGCCGGTCTCTCTCCACGCCTTGGGGTGTGCGTGTGTGTTGAGAGGGTGTGCACAGCTCAGCCTGAGCCTGGGTCCTCTCCCCACCAGGCCGTGTGGCCCCACCGCCTCCCCTGTCCCCTGTCCTTCCCCGCTGCTGGGACGGGGAGAGGGGACCAAGGCTGGAAACTCTGCCATGAGCACGCACGCACCCCCTGAGCCTCCCCGGGCAGCTGGTTCTCAAACGACACGCCACATCTGTGCGTCCCCACGGTCACCGCTAATTGCAGAGCCGGGGTCCTTCCCACAGGCAGCCCCGGTGTCCAGCTGCTCCGAAAAGTCTCTCCTGACCAACAGCTGCACGTTGCATGTGCTTCCCTCAGGAGGGGCAGCCACAGAGCTGGCCCGGGAGAGCCGCAGACGTGTTTGTGCCATCGGGAGAGAGCTTGTTTCCTTGTGCAAACAGCAATTTGAAGGAAGGGTTGTCGTGGACAGCTTGGATGACAGAGTGAGCCTCCTCAGCGATGTCGATTACAGGCTCTGGCTCCCCTGGGGCGTCTAAAACTGGCTCCCGAGGTCAAGAGAATCTCAGTGCTCCTTTAACCCGCTTGCCGGCTCATGGGCGTGAGGCCACCGCTCAGAGGGAGCAGGGACACCTGTCATTTCTAGTGCACATAAAAAGTGAATTACATTAGGTCGTGTCAGCCGGTAAATGACTTCCTCAGCAACGGCAATTGTACTTAAGGCGGAATCATCCATGCACGTGAACTGGCCAAGCGGCCGGCAGTCGCCGATCACACAGGACGGGAAAGGGAAACACAGGGGGCTCGACGTGATCCTCTCTATACATGCTATTTACTGGGGGCGCAATAAAAAGTGCATTTCATTTTTATTTACTTATTTTTCAGAGATAGGGTCTCGCTCTGTCACCCAGGCTGGAGTGCAGTGGCGCGATCACAGCTCACTGCGGCCTCGATCCACTGGGCTCAAGCCATCCTCCCGCCTCAGCCTCCCAAGTATCTGGGACTACCGGCTTTTGCCACCACGCCCAGCTACGTTTTAAATATTTTTGTAGAGACAGAGTCTCTCTATGTTGCCCAGGCTGGTCTTGAACTCCTGGCCTCAAGTGATCCTCCTGCCTCGGCCTCCCAAAGTGGTAAGATTATAGGCGGGAGCCACTATGCCTGGCCAAAAAGTGTGTTTTAAAAATCCTGCCAATAGAATTCTTAATTTAGTGAATATGGCTGTATGTAAGATCTATATCCTTATCTGTTTATCGGTATTTTTTCTGTATTCCAAAAATTGCTTGGGGAAAAAAAGAGAAAATAATTCAATCCAAACCTGCCGTAGAAACACACTGCCTGGGAAAAGGCTTAACCAGAAATTCCTGGACTCTGTAAGAACAGCTGCACAATTCTATGTCCTAGTCAACTTGGGTTGCTATGACAGAACACCTTTGTGGGGGTGGCTCACATGAGAAAGATTTATCTCTCACAGTTCTGGGGGCCTGAAGCCTGAGATCGAGGTGCCGGCAGATCCCGCGTCCGGTGAGGGCGTCAGCATTGGCAGAAGGCCGGCTGCCCCTGCAGCCTCCCGCGGCGAGTGCAGGGAGGGAGCTGCCTCCCACCTCTTCTCCCCGGGGCGCTGACCCCATCACGAGGGCTCCGCCCTCACGACCTCACCGCCCGGCGTCCAAACATCATCACGGCGGGGATTTCGGCCTCAGACAGAAACGTGGGGACACCCGCATTCAGACGACGATGACACTGTCACTAGCTGTGGAGGAGGGTTTACCGGAGGGGACGGACGTCCCACTGGATGAATGGGGAGATGAGCTGTCACGACGCCGGATCTTCCCGGTCAAGCTGCGGTTTCAACTCGACCCCATTTCCAGTGTTACTGTAGTGGTAGTTTTAAGAACAAAAACATCCACCATTGTTACAGGAGGGTGTATCAGAACTATTTTGAAAAGCGTTGTGGGAAGAACCTCAAATATTTCTTGTTGTTAGTCCAGGAATTACACTTTTGCAACCTCATTTTTAGAAAATGATCAGAAGTGGAAAAAAAGGTTTTCTTTATGCACAAACATACTCGGAAAAGCACAAGAAAACAAAAGTCTCTTGAAGGTGCGCCTGCAGAATCGCTAAGCAGGCCGTGCGGGGCGGCTCGCACCTGTCATCCCAGCTGCTGGGGAGGCTGAGGCAGGAGGGTCGCTCGAGCCCAGGAGGTGGGGGCTGCAGTGAGCTGTGACTGCACCCCCGCGCCCCAGCCTGGGCGACAGAGCAAGACCCTGTCTCTGAAAAAACAAACAAATGATAACTAAGCAAAATGTGGCATGCTCGTGGAACATTATATAGCATTATGAGATTGTTTATAATGTACAGTAGGAACCCAATTCATAAAAAAAAAAACCCAGCAAAAAAAAAAAAAAAAAACGAGGAAAAGAATGGGAAGAAACACGTGTCTCTCGGTGAGGAAGCTGTGACTGACTTTCCTCCTTCCGTTGTGCTGCAGCCTCTGCGTTTTCTTTAATAATTACATATTATTTTGTAATTTAAAAAAATCAGCATATGTTATTTATTCTAAATGAGTATACCAAGTCCATAGGATTTGATCATCTTCTTACTTAGTGGGACATTTCTGGTCTATTAATAACAGCATTAATTATGATAAGATACAGAAACAATCCGAATTTCCAATAACATGAGCGTGAACCTATGGCAGTTCCTGACATGGAATAACACACAGTCTTTAAACGTGACCTTGGAGGACAGTATTCAGTGACATGGACACTTAATGGACATAATGCTATGAAAGTATTTAATGTCACCAAACTAGAAGAGTGACATAAGAAAGGACCTCACTTTAACACAGCACCTTGTCACTGCAGACCATGAGCACCAGCGTCTGCAGAGGGCTTTGTAGGCGACGTCCATTTTCTCCTTTGTATTGTTTAAAATCCAAGCTTTCTGTTAAAAAATGTGTATTACTTTCAGAATCAGAAAAGAAATCAAATCCTGCCTAAAAAAAAAAAAAAAAGGCATTCCAGCAAATGCTCTAAGACACTGGACGTCCACAGGTGAAAGCGTGAAGCTGCCCCCTCCCCTACACACACGTACAAAACTGAAGTCAAAGTGGCCAAAGACCTAGCGTAACGGCTACAGTGACAGAAAGCCCAGAACAAGGCACAGGAGCAAATCTTTACGATCTTGGGTTACAAATTAATAGAAACAATAAATTCTTAGGTAAGATACCAAAACGACAAAAGAGAAAAATAGATAAATCAGATTTTATCAAAATTAAAAACCTCTGAGCTGCAAATATTCCATCCAGGAAGTGAAAAGAAAATGCACAGAATGAGAGAAAGTATTTTCAAGTCATATATCTGGTAAGAGACTTACATCCAGACTTTTATGTAACGAACTGTAAGAACGTGACAATAAAAAAATAAACAACCCAGTTTAATGATGGGCCAAGGGTCTGAGTGGTCCTTTCTCCAAGGACGATAGATAAACGTCCACTAAGCATGGAAAAGATGTTCAGCATCGTCAGCCGTGAGAAAATGCAAATCGCGATCACGAGCTGCAGCCTCAGACGCAGCGGGAGCTGCGGTCAAGACAGACGACTGCCCGTGTTGACAGGGCCGCGCAGAGAGGGACACTCAGCCGCGGGACCCAAAATGGCAGCTGCTTGGAAACCAGTCTGGCGGCTCTTCCAACTGTTAGACAGAGCTACCGTGTGACCCAGCACAACTGTGAATACACTAAGAAGCATGGAATTTTACACCACAAATGGGTGAAATGTGGAGTGTGTGAATCATATCTCAAGTTGTTAAAAACACACAAAAAGCTCATTTAGTCCTCACTGCAGCGCTAAGGGTGGGCGTCACAGGCTCATGTTCAAGGATCGGGGTATGTGGCCTCAGGATCCACAGTGGCTGATCTGTGAAGCCCAGAGCTGCTTGTCCCCAACCCTCTTGCTCTCTTGCTCCCGGAGAGGAGGAGGAGGGGGAGGAGGAGGAGGGAGATGAGGAAGAGGAGGATAAGGAGCTTCTGCAGCTGCCGGTGTCAAGACGGAAAGGTGATGCCTGAACCCATGCTTGGTAGACAACGTGTGCTCCCCCTGCCAAAGTCACTGTGAGAGAAAATCCCAGGGCTTGGGAGGGGCTGCTGGTACCACAGGCTCCAGAGAGCCTGGCTGTGCTGGACCTTTGGCCCTGGGGTTCCATACACTACCTCGTTTCCATACACTACAGTTTCTTAAGCACCACTAAAGCCCCTCAAAGCCTTGATGCCAATGCTACCCTGAGCTGTGACACGTTAGCCTTATCACCATTTCACCTGTGTTTGCTACCGTCTACCTCCTCTGGGTGGGAAGAGAGACAATCTGACACAGCTTCGCCTCTGCAGAGCTCACACCCAAGTAGGTGGGGACAGGTGCCAAGCACCTTTCACAGGCTATATTAGATATTCAGAGTGCTCTGGGAGCACAGAGGAAGGGGCGACTAACTCTGACTGGGAGCAGGGGCAGAGCAGGCTTCATCCACCAACCATTCATCCATCCACCAAACCATTCATCCACCCATCCATCTGCCCATCCATCCATCTGCTCATTCACCCAACCATCCATCCATCCATCTGCCCATCCATCCACCTATCTGTCCATCCATCCACCCATCCATCCATCCATCCATCCATCCATCCATCCATCCTTCCATCCATCCATCCATCCATCTGCCCATCCATCCATCCAGCTACCCACACACCTGGAATTCCTTTCACCCCCACTGTTCTTCATGCTGAGGATTCAGCATAGAACTAGACAAATTAAGTCCCTTCTCTCACAGACCTTACTTTCCAGTGTTTATCACATCAAACAAACATGGAAAATTATTTTAGATACGCATAATCACCAGGAGGGAAATCAAACAGAGTAAAGGATGGAGCAGGTCCGGGAGCCAGGGCACTTCTCCCGGAAGGCGCTGTTTGCAGGAGGGTAAAGTGAGGAGGAGCCAGTCTCATGAAGGACGCAGGCGCCGGGTTGCCCACCGAAGAGCCAGCTCACGAGAGGCCGAAGGCAGGGATGGGCTTGGCTTGCTCCAGGGCAGAACAGAGGCCGGTGTCCATGGAGCTCAGTCCCCTGACGGAAGGGGACACTGGTGCAGGGGCTCTTGCAATGATCTTTCCAGACAGAGAGGGGGAAGGGAGAGGGGACGCGTGGAGTCCGGAGAAGGCAGAGGGACTTGACGTCTGTCCCGTGGCGCGAGGCATGAAGACGTTTCCTTCACAGGGATGAAAAGACAAGTGGGAACAGCCAGGAAATCCCTGCGAGAGAAGAGCAGGGGAGGCAGTGGGCGTCGTCTGCCAGAGACAGCGCGTATTATGAAGCCTCTGCGAGCACGACAGGAAGGTATTAGTTCGTTTACAGACAACCAGGCCAGTGGAGCAGCGCGGAAAACCCCGAAATAGACCCACACGCGGTGGGTGGTGATCAAGGTGGCGTCTCGAGCGCGTGGGGAGAAGAGGCACTCTGTCCACCACGGTGGCGGCAGCGGCGGCAGGGCCATATGGAAGAGACAGAATTGGATCCAGTCCTCACGACGGACGCCAAGTGAGTCAGAGACGAAGCCGTGCGCACGCTAGAAAACAAGCCAGTGGCTTCCTTCCTTCGCAGCCTGGGACAGAGGAAAGTTCTATAGCTGCGGCTCAGACTCCAGAAGCTTCGGGCAGAGACGGATGGGTTTCCTACAGAAAATTTAAACTCCTGTATGGCAAAACACACCACAACTGAAGCCGAAGGACACACAATAAAATATTTTCAGTGTCACAAATGCAAGGCTGATATCACTGATACACAAAAAGTCCCTAAGAATGAAGGAAAAGTCCAAAGATCTGTAGGAAAATAGGAGACATCAGCAAACACTTGGTAAAAGAAAACATGGACGGGCCCTTTAAGCGCGTGAAGGTGGCCCAATGCTGCCCGTGCACAGGCAGTGCTGACACGCCGTTTCTCCTGCGGCAGACGGGCGAGACGCAGAGACCCCACAACTTGCCGCAGTGGGGGCCGTGGAGGGGCAGGTGGGCGTGCGGACCATGCAGTTTCCTGGGAGGAGCGGAGCTGGCCCGGATGACACCCCCGAGAATCTTTGCCAAGACCGCCCGGGGAGACGCACGGTGACAGCCACACGGGCTGCCATTGTGGCTGTTCACGGTGACAGCAGAAGCTGCTGGCTTGGGCTCTGGTCAGCCCCATATGGCGTGTGGCGGAGCCGGGGGAGGACGTTGGGGCCGGTGTGCAGTGACTGGCGGGACACGGTGCTGTGTGGACCACGTGGGGGCAGGACGGCGTGTCAGGGCCACAGGAAGGGACTTTGGACAGACACGCATGGGCCTCCCGTGTGGGGGTGGGCTGGCCTCAACCTTCACGGTGTGACGTGTCCTCCAGAAATGCACACACATTTCACTGAGCAGACAGAATTGTGAAGAGTAGGGACTCCACAGCTGGAAACAGGCAGGAAAAGTTGCTGTCACTGTTGATCAGCCTGGTGCCGAGAAATCTTCGCAGAGCTTAAAAAAACAGGATTTTGAGTATAGAATCTTAGCAAGATATATTCTCACTAAGAACAGAAAAATAATTATTAAAAAAAGTTCTCCTAAAAGAAAAGGCATAGCAGAGGGAAAGTACAGGGATATTCTCTTTCCTGGTGGGGGACAGGGAGAGATATCGAGGGCCCCCCCGAGACCTGCCCTAGGCGCAGAGACGCACGCCGGGGAGGGTACCAGCCTCTGCCCGTCAGGCGTCCCGCGGGGGGTTCGGAGGGCTCCAGGTCCCTGCAAGGGGGGCTTGGGCCTGTGGACAGAGTGAGCCAGAGCCTGTCAGACACCCAGGGCTGCTGGTGAGGGCAGGAAGGACCCTGGGTGCCGTGTACTCTGCCTTCTGTCCCAGGAGTTTCCGACTTGGGCTCGGCGGCCCCTGGGCCCCCGGCTTGGGGTATCAGTCCTGCAGATTCCAGCCTGGTGTGTGTGTGGGGGGGTGGCTGGCTCCTCCCAGGCACGGACACTTCAGCTCAGTTCAGCAGGCAGGGCAGAAAGGATGACAGGTGCCACCGCCCCCGGCCTGCCTGTCACTGGAACCAGCTGCCTCCTGTCAGCAGCCCTGCGGGCCAGGGACAGCCAGGCCTGCTCCCGCCCCTGCTCCTTAGCCCAGTCCCCTCCATGAAGGCCCCTCCCCAGCACTCGGCCACCACAGGCTCCTGCTGTCCTTGGGGTCTGGATGGCCAGGCCCTGACTTCAGGGGCGAGGAGGCCAAGGTGGTGAGCGAGCAGAGAGGTGCCCCAGGCAGATCTGGGGAGTCAATGCTGGGGCACCAGAGAGGCTTCCTGGAGGGAGAGGCAGGAGTCGGCTGGCTGGGAAGGGGTGGGGTCCTTGGGGGAGCAGAGGCACAGACAGGAGGACAGTGGGTGAGGGCCAGGCTGGACCGCAGACGCAGAGCAGTAATTCCCAAGACTTTCTGGGGGGCCAAGGGTCTTGGGTGGGTGCACCTGTGCCGGGGGCTTCTGGGCCCGAGTGAGGGCTCTGGGCTGAGGTGACCCCACCCCACAGAGCTGGCTCCCGGCCACGGTGCACAGAGGGCTGGGAAGGGACCCGGAGGCAGGGGGCACGGTCCAGGTGGGTGACCTCCGACACACACAGAGAAAAGTTGGGGAGCTCGAGCTCCCAAGGGAAGGACGCAGCTCCGCGCCGCCACCGCGCTCTGACCTGGTGCTCCTTCCACGGTGAGTGAGGACAGGAAGGGACTCCATCCCCGGAGACGCCACCGTGTGTCCCCACCACTGCAGCTGTGGCCACAACCGCAGGCAGCGAGTGGCCCAGCGCAGCTCCAACGCTGAGAGCTCCCGAGTGATGCGTCATGAGAGGGCCGCGATCCATTACCCTGGACACTCGGCTTCCTCCTATCGGGGAAATGACTTCAGTGCGACGCGCTCCCTCTGTGGTCCTGCGCCTGCGTTTTATGCACTTAAAGCATCGCTCTGAGAAGGGTCTGGAACTTTCACCAGCTGCCACAGGGCAGCCACGGTGGCCGGAAGGTCAAGAATGCCCGGTCAGGTGTTGCCTGGGCTCAGGGACAGGAAACTTCTCAGGGACAGAGGGAGGGTCACGAGGAAGAGCTGAGGCGGGCCACACACGGTGGCCTCAGGCGGAGCAGCGCCCTCGCCCGAACGGCCAGGCTCCCAGGCCGTCTGCAGACGTCCAGCCGCAGGTGCTGTCTTCAGCCCTGCTCACGGCGGTCTGCAGCTGGGGCCAGGCAGGCGCGGTGACCTTGCCAGGGGGTCACTGCCAGGGGAAGGCCAGTCCTCGGCCAGGGCTGGTGGGGGACAGCAGCATGGGGTGGCCTGCCTCACCCTGGGCTGGCGCTCACCTGACTCCGGGAGCTGGTCCGGGAGAGCCGGCCATCTGGGGCTGCACCCTTGTGCGAGGGTGTCAGCTCTGCACTGACTTACAGCCCACACCTGGGGCTCGGGAGGGGATGGGAGAGGACACTGTGAGCAGGGTCTGTAGCCCAGGGCATGCCCTGCCTGGGCCCCACTGCCATACTCCCGGGTCCTCCCGGGTCCTCCCGTGTCCTCTCGCTCCCTGCTCTCAGGTCTGACCCTGCTCGGCAGCTGCCGGGACCTACAGGTGGGTCGCAGCTCGCAGGGACCCTGGAAGCTTCAAAGCCGTCCTGGGGAGAAATGTCACTAAACCACCAGCCTCTTGGGAGGCATTGGGGCCACGTGGGCTTCCCTTGCGCGTTGGGGAACGCAAACGCGTCCTGCGCTCCACACTGGCATCCGGTGTGAGATTTCGTCTGGTGGGAGGATTTGGTGACTATGTCCTGGGTGCTGATGGACACACGCCAGGGTACAGGGGGCCCCACGGAGCTCGGCTGGGCACCACCCAGAGTGGCCCAGAGGCCTGGGGACCAGTATGGCTTTCCAGGAAAAGAAGCCAGCCCAGGCCTGGCGCGGGGTGTGGGCTTCCATGGCCGCCAACCCCGCCCCTGCCTACCCAGGCCGCTCCAGGCCACGTCTGGATCAAGAGACCTGGAGTTCGAGATCACAGGTGTTGGCGACAACAGTCAGAACTCGAGCCTGGCTCTGCCACTTTCACGTGGTGTGACCTCGGACAGATCACCGTGCTCCTCTGGGCTCAGCTCCCTTGACCGTAAACTGAGCCTCGACGGCGACCTGCATCCGCGGGGCTGGCAGCTGGGCGTGAGCACCCATGGGACACGCCGGTGCTGAGCTGGCACACAGAGAGCCTGGAGCAGGCAGCACCTGCCGCACTCTGCCCTGACCATGCAGGACCAGGGCGCGGCCGGAAGGGCTGGACAGGTGCCATCCCGAGTCCCCACCCAGGATCCCGCGGGCAGGTCTGGCCCATAGGTGGGAGCCGAGGTGGAGGGTGGTGTGGGATTCCACGCTGCTCCCCCTCCGCAGAGCGCCTGGGCTTTCCCACAGCCTGCTGCTCCCCTTTCAGGCCAGCTCCGTGGCCACCAGTGCACAGGGCAGGGGCCGTGGAATGCACCCAGGTCCCGCGGGGCACGAAGCTGTGATGGCTGTGTTCCACCCACAGGCTGGATGGACCCGAGCTTGTGCCATGGGTCGTGGGTGCAGGGTCCCTAGGGCCTGGAGGGTGAGGGAAGGGGGAGGGGAGGCGGAGGCGCCATGGCCTCTCTTTTGAGCAGTTTGTCCCGAGCCACCTCCAGCGCTGTGCTGCACACGAGCGCCCCCTAGTGTGGAGCAGCCATCCTTCCAGGACACCCGCGTTCCCAGAGGGTTCACTGATCCTAACCCTAACCCTAACCCTAACCCCGGCCCACCCGCACCCTGGGATGTGGGGGCTGCCAGCAGCCCCACCCTGGGAAGGACACTGAGAATGTGGAGAAAGCCCTTGTGGGTCTGGGGAAAGGTGGGGAGTGCGGGAGAAGCTGGGCATCATCCTTCCCCGCACACCCACCTTTCTGGGAGGGCTGGCACCCGCATTTTGACCTTGACTCAGATGTGCTCGCCGGGCAGTGAGGGCCGAGTCCAGCCCTACAGGGAGGCTGTCGCCCACAGAGAGGGCAGGTGTGTCTCCACCGGGCCTACTGGGGTCAGATGGTTCTCAAGGGACAGCTCCGTCCAGGCCCAGGTGCGTGCAGAGGGGAAGGGCTGACACGGAACACAGAGCCTCCGCGGTTCTCCCAGAGAACGTCCTGTCTGCAGCCACGGCTTTCTGGTGACGCCAGGACACACGGCCGCACCCACGTCGCTGGGAATAGACAGGAGGCCTGAGTGTGGGCATGAGGCGCAGCCTGAATTCTGAGGGACCCGGCGCAGGACAAGGGCTTCCGTTTCTGAACAGGGGAGGCCGCCCTGTGGGACCGCAGGGCCACCGTCGCCTGGGCCTCAGCTCCCCGCAGGCCCCCACTGAGAAATGACCGGGACACGGGAGGGTGGAGCCGTCCTCCCCGAGAGGCTGTGACCGGTGTTGACACCAAGGCCTTCGCCTGACACTGTGGTCAATTACAGATCCTGATATAATTTTTTTCTGACGTTAAAGTCGGTGCACGTACGTTGTGGAGACGGGGGTGTCACGATTATGAAGCGCAGAGGCGAGAGGCTCCCCGCAATCCCACCCCCCAGAAGCGGCCACCACCGCCTGGGTTTCCGTCCCCTGTGCCGGGAGACGGGCTGGTCTGCTCTCCTTAGCTGAGGATCAATCGAATCTATCCCAAGTTTCATACCCCTCGTTTTCAAGAATTACGGTGTCAGCATCTGCTATCGTTAAATTCTCTCCATGAACGTCATTTTAACAGCCGTAGGGACGCCTTCCGAAATCATTTAGGTTTCCTTAATTTTTCCTATTGTAAACTGTGGTGTATTTGTGCACCCATTTCTTGGCGCATACTTACAACTGCTGCTTAGGTCGATTCCCAGAAATTACGACAATGCAGTCTTCCCTCCAAATAAGCACACGACCTCACACTCTGTGTATGGGCTCTTATGAGAGTGAGTGACTCCCCCATCCTCACTGGTACCAAAGGGTTACAAACTTCCGATGTTTTCATATAAATCCTTTATATAATTGAGCAGTTTTGGTTTTGTTGGGTGAGTGCTGAATTACTATTTTTTCAATATATTTAAAAAGTTTTTTCAGATCGACCAATTGTATTTTTTCATTTATTATCAATTCATAACCTTTTTCACATCCCATTTCTACCAGACATCTCCTAGTTCATGTGCTCTGTTCATCTGTGTGTGTGTGTATTTAACACATATGGGATATTCCAATATATAATATTTTCCTTTGTTCTTCCGCTGACTTTTTACACGTAGAAAATCCACCCTCATCCCAACCCAGCTAAGTACTTATGTCTGTTGTCTTTTTGTTGTTTAATAAGTTTACAGCTCAATCCTTCTCTGATACTTTTGTTGTACGGCACGAAATGAGGATCTAAGTTTGCCTTCCCGTGGCCGATGGCTTGTGCTGGCACCGTTAGCCGGGAGACGACGGCTCTGCTCATGTCCTCACAGACTGTCTGCATCAGAAGCTCCCCTGGGTGTGTGTTTTGTCTCTTACTCTTTCGATTAGTACAGCAGCGCCATGCAGATTGAATCCTGGTGGTTTCATCGTATGTTTTAAAACTGAGCTGCATGGTAAGATATTCTTGTTACCTTTTCAAATGATGTTTTAGGATCATTTCATTTAATTCCAAAACATTTCTTCCTGAAAGTTGTTTTTGGTGCCATGCTAAACATGTAAATTAATCTGCAAAGAATTAACAACTTCCAACTATTTAGTCTTGCCGTCCGGGACGTGGTGTTTATCTCCATTTATTCGTGTTAAAGTAAAACCCGTCAGGTGACATTTTGTGCAACTCTGATTATTTGGGGTTTTGTTTGCTCCTGATCATTTTGGGATTTTTTGATACGATTGTGAAGAGTTTCTTTTTGTCTTATAATGAGTCCTACGTGTCCATTGTCACCTATGGCACATCTCTGATTATCGGATTTCTTTTCATACCTTCTTTATCAAAATTTCTAGTTAATCTTGAATTTTCAGCTGATTCTTTTAAGGTTCTAAATAGTAAAATTTTTTCCTGCCTATACTGATAATTTTGAAGCTTCCTCTCCCTGGTGGGATCCCGTTCCACTGAGTGACTCACGGCGCTGACAGCCTCCAGACCCCAAGTGGCAAGGCGGCTGGCGCACCATTTCTAATTTCTGATTTAAGGGCCATTTCCCTGAGGTTCACTGTTAGGTATGACGTGGGTGATGTTTTAAGAGATAGTCACCAAATTAGAAATATTTTCTCTGCACCGTGATCTTACCTCCCCAGAAGGAACAGGCGTCTGTTTCCACCGACCTTCTCTGGGGTCGGAGCTGGGATGTTCCCATGGGGGTCCGGACACCCAGAGCCCAGGAGCGCGCTGGGCTCCTCCCACTGACACGGCCCCTCCGCCTAGGGCAGCTCTGCCCACCCTCGCCCCTGTTCAGCTCCACCCGCCTCGGCCAACGCCTGGGATTTTTTGAAGAGACTTTTCCACCTGGAGTCTGAGACATGCCCCCCTGACAGGTGTGAGCCCCTCACTGGGTCTGCCACGGCCGGCACCACCTGGTCCTGGGGTGGGGCCTGCAGGGGCTGCACAGGACAACAGCTCCACCGCCCCAGGCCACACCGCCCTGTTTCTGATGTGGCCCCCGCCACACTCTACAGATGGGGAGGTGGTGAGGAGGAGGCCTGTGGCACCCCCTTGGGAGCCTAGAGTCCCTGGTCTGGAGGCAGCGCGGGAAGCAGGTCCAGCCCGGCACGTCTGGCTGGAGGAGCTGCACCCGGCCGTGGGTGAGACGGGTCCTTGTTTGAGTCTCTGCTCCACCAGGAAATCTCGCTGCCCTCAGGCGTCCACCCTCCCTGATGTGGGGCCTCGGATGGATCAGACGACCTCTCAGCCCAGAGCCTCACCTGGAAAACTGGAATGATGCCACCTGGGAGGGCGTGGACAGGTTTCCGTAGCTGATTCAGGGCAGAGCCGGGGACCGATATGGGGCTCGTAGTGACCGCCCTATCCAAGGCAGCTGTCAATATCTCCCTAGTGCAGCTGCTGGCGTCCCAAGCCCCGGGCTCCCCAGAACGACATTCTTACTGTTGACAGACACAGAGGCCAGGGGCCTGTTTCTATCTCCAGCGAAGTGGACGTGCGTTTGTTTCAGGAAGAAAACTGTCCTAGGAGTCATGTAGAAACAGCAGGTCCTCCCTCCCTGCCTCCCTGCCTCCCCCCAAAGTTTTCTGTCTCTCGAGGCAAAGCATCCAATTCTGTTGGGGGACCCTTTTCTTGTTTATTTAACTCATGAATCAACATGCCCATGTTACTACTTCTTGATTTTTTCATTTTAGTATTATCTGCAGACTCCACTATGGAAGATGAAGCACACAGGTGTCCCGTGCCTGCCCCTCACACGCACACGTGTGTCTTCTGGTGACACCGTTGCCTGGATTCCAAATCCCACCCGTGCTGGATGGGGCCTCGGGAAGCACAGCCCCCCGGACTCAGCGGACCCTCAGCCCCCGCTGTCCATGGCGGCATCATAGGAACAGGTGCTTTCCAGATCCCGCGAGGCCCGCTCGAGAGCGGACCAGCAAGATGCCCCGGAGACACCCTCCCGCTGCCTTTACTCGCCGCTTGGGGCCCCTGTCTGGTGCCAGCCCGCTGCTGCCCTCCCTGCACCAAGCACCGCAGCTCTGCCGGGCAGCAGTCGCTGTAAGGATGCCCGTGCAGCTTTGGGCAAGAGAAGAAGGTCGGCTCTCTCCCTCCCTGTGGCCTGGCTCTCTGCCGGCCGGTGTTCCTGGCAGGCATTGCCACCAACCTCAGCGGGTTGGGGCAGGTGGGGTCTCCTCAAAGCCTCCTGCCCCTCAGAACGTGGGGCCGGGCCTCACCTGTGGCTGGGCTGTCCCTGTGGCACCTCCTTTTCAGCTCATTCAGGGATATTTACGGAGGAGTACGGAGTGGGAGGGAACCCCGGTGTGTGCGTGGGACTGGCTGCGTCTCCGGGTGCCAGGCACTCCTGCCCTGCTGGCCGCCTTCCTCCAGAGCCACTTTTATCTCCAGGATGACTCGTGGTTCTGCGGCATTTCCTTGCTCTCAAAACCTAATAGGGTTTCAGACGGTGAGAATGGCCCCAGTGGGAATTCTGACTCTTCTTCCGAGGTCCTGAGGAGCCTGGGGCTGTCCAAGAACAGACCGGCCTGGCCGGGCCTGCTGCCAGCTCTGCAGGGGGAAGGCCGGGCGCTCCTGCCCCAGAGCCCTCGTGACAGCGGGTCCTGATGCAGGCACAGCCCCCTGGCTGGCCGGGGCTGCACGGAGGTCCCATCGTCCCAGCAGTTGGGAGCCAAGACCACTGAGCCACCTGCCCCTGCCTGTCCTTCAGAGCTTGTCCTGCAGGGCGCCGGCCGGAGCCCCTACCAGGGGGACACCGCCCAGCCAAGACAGAAGGATCCAGAATGACCCAGTGTGTCCAGGCCCAGGTGAGGGCTGGGCGGGTGGGGTTCAGGAGCCCGGGCCTCCAGGCACCCCTGTGCGGTGCAGGGGACCATTCCCAGAAACTGACTGCCCCGGCAAGGCAGGCAGCGTGAGCCAAGGCTGGGCGGGAGGGTGATGGCCCCAGGACCCTGAGAGCCTCCTGCAGAGAGAGCTGCTGTGTTCTTGGCTGAGGGGAAGCAGGCAGGAGCCTGTCCGCTGTGGAGTGCACGGTCCCTGTGCCAGGGCGGGATCTAGGACCTGGTGAGCCCTGGAACGTGGGGGCCTGTCATCTGTGCTGGCGCCGGCCGCTACTGTGCGAGGCTGTCTGGGACGTGCGTGTGCAAGCGCCCAAGGCCATGCCCAGCATGGGACCTCAGAGGGTGTGTCCGTCCCTTCAGGCCACCTGTTTGCCTGCAGAGGACAGCGGTGAGCACGGCTGGCAGCAGTGGGCGGGGCCGGCAGCGGTGGGCGGGGCTGGCAGCGGTGGGCGGGGCCGGCAACGGTGGGCCCCTGGCAGAGCTACTGTCTGCTGCCTCCTCTAGATTTCAGCCCCACCGGGAGCCCCGACCCCAATGCTCCTCAGGGCCTGAAGCTTCCTTTGCTTAAAGTCTCCGCCTGGGCCCAAATACCAGGCCTCAGCCCCCCAACCTCCTCCTTGTCCTTGCCTAACCTCCCTCAAATCCCTGAAACCCTGGGGTCCACACCTGGCATCGCGATCTCTCCTGATTCCCCAGGGAAGCCCCAGCCAGGCTCCATTCCCTGAGGTCTCGTTCCCGTTGAGGGCCTGTTGGGCAGGGATGGCCCAAGGACGTGACTCGCTGCCCCTGCCGAGGGGCACCACTGTCATTCCGTTTTTCAGGCATCCAGCCACTTGGGGGTTAAGTGGTGGGCGCTGGGATGAGCCTGGGGAGAAAAGCTGCTGGGAGGGGCTTGGGCAGGGGTCCAGGCCCAGGTCTGTGGGGTGAGCTGCAGGCAGCTGGAGGAGGAGGAAGGGGAGGAAGGGTGCAGAGGCCCCGGAGACAGAGAGGACAGAGACAGAGGACAGGGAGAGGGAGAACTGGGAGGCAGGGCTGGTGGAGGGTGGAGGGGCAGATGGCCAGGCTGGGAGGCCTTGCCCAGGGCTTGGTCTTTTCTCCAAGAGTCAGGGGAAGCGGTGGCAGCAGAGAAGGGAACTGTCACACTGAGCTTGAGCAGGTCCCTGCAGGCCACCCGGTCCCAGACACCCACTCCCAGCATGGCTTCCACCTGCTGCGTCGCTGTGCGTGGGCCAGGGAGCCCAGGCGTGTCCAGGGCCCATGCTGGTGTGACACAGGCCAGACTGAGGACACGGTGTCCAAGCCACCATCCGGCAGCCTTCCAGCTTTCAGAGACTTGGCCAGAGGCAGTGAGCAGGCTGGTAGCTACAGCGTTAGGCGGTGCATATGCCAAGGGCTGCATGATCTCCAAGGACATCTTCCACCGCCTCCCTCACAACAAAATCACCCTGAAATTCCTCCCAGGGATGTACTTGGTGCTCCAGACCTCTCCTGGCTCAGATCGACCCTGGGCTCCGCAGTGATGCCCGGTCAGGAGGCCACAGCCGGGGCCAGCCAGCCCCTGTGCCTGGCATCCCTCAGCCCCTCTGCCCAGCGGCTGCAGCTCCAGGGCACAGGACACACCTGCCTTCAGGCTGCAGCGTGTGGGGCTGGCTTGAGCCAGGCTCCCTGGCTGTGAGGGCCGAGCTGGGCCGGCGTGACCGGAATGCAGATGAGGAGGCACAGGGGCTGGCTGCAGTGAATGCTAATGATGGCTGACGGCTCCCCTGTGCAGGGGGGCCCATGCCCAGACCCCTCACCTGGTGCCGTATCTGGAGTCTCATCCATGGAAAGTCTGTTGGGTGTGTGTGCAGGGCGCTGGCCGTGGGGCTGGCCCCGGAGCCGTGTTTGACGGGCACTTTGCCAAAAGGCTCAGGACGGACACGCTCCTGTCTGCACCCTGTGCCCTGCACGGATCAGGATTCGGGCAAATCCTGCTCCTTCCTGGCTTCTCGGTCATGCTCAGAATGACAAACAACACGCTGATCAGAACGCATTAGATCAAGTGTCGGAAGCAGGCAACCCAGTGCCCCTGAGCCAGGCAGGCCCAGCAGGTGCCCCTGGCTCTATAGTGCTGGTCCTGAGGAGTAAAGTGGCCTCCAGAGGAGCCCCCAGGAACCCACAGGGGATCCGGAAGCTCAGAGGGCCTGGTGCCCGGCCGCAAGACCTCCACCCCACCCCAAGCCCTCTTGTCCTGCAGGATCCGAGCTCCTGGGGATCCAGTTGGGTTCTCTGGGGAACCCACAGGGCACAGGACAGGACTGCGCCCCCCACACGTGGCTGCAGGGGTGGTGAGTGTATGCAGCCTCCAGCTGAGCCAAGCCGCTCCCCTCCTGGCCATTTTGGCTGCGTCATCAGAATCATCTCTGGGAAGGTGAGCGCGAGCCCGTCGTTGCCGTGCTCCTGGAGGCAAAGGGCACAGACACAGCTGTCACTCAGCGCTACCAGGGTTGGCGGGTGTCAGGGGCAGTGACCAGCCATCGGCCATCAGCCTGTCCGGAGGCACAAGGACAGACCCTGCGTGGGGCTAGGGCCTGGGCCATCCCTTGGTGGCTGGGGGGATGCCTGGGCCTGGCTTCCCGTCCCTCCTGAGCCCTGAGCACAGGTGAGCTCAGCCCTGGCCCTCCCCCCACACCTTCACTAAGCCCTGCCGTGGGGAGTACAGACTTGGGAGGACCACTGGGGACACAGGAACCCGCTGCCCACCCAGTGTCCCAGGCTAGAGTCCCCGTGTTCTTGGGCCCACAGGGTCCCTTTAGAGCCTCTCTGGGTGGGGACTGCACCCCTCTCTGGTGAAAGACCAGGACGTGAGTGGCCCCCACTGAGGGCCAACGGATTTGTTTTCTCCCAACAGCAGGTTTCTGTTGATCAACGCTCCATGTGTTTATTTGAAAAGGTATCTTTTCCCGTCTCCCTGCAGCTGTGGGGAGTGCCGTGCAGGAGGAGACACACCTGAGGACGGGTAAGGCTCACCTCCGTGGCCTCGAGTCTGATGTGGGCGCTGGCAGGTGAGGCTTGGGAAGAGCAACCATTGGGTGCTGCCTAACAGAGCAGGGGCTGATTACAGGAATATTCTGCCTCCCCCCCACCCCGATCCTGTGACCAGAGTGGACCCCTTGCCAGGACAAAGCCTGGGGACGGGTCTCTGGGAGCAAATACCGAGCTCAGGAAACACCCGCGGGCAGCAGGAGAACCTCCCAGTCCTCCCTGAAGGCCAGGTGAGCGACTTCCTCCCTGGAGAGGAGGGGATGGCCAGACGCATGACTGCTGGGCCAGCGCAGGCGGGACGGATGGCGTGAATAGAAATGGAAACCAGAAACCATCGCCGTGGGAACGACGCGGCACAGAAATCTCCGCAGCTGTTCTGCCCCCGTGGCCTCTCGGGCCGTGTGGACGACCAGGGAGGCTGGCCTGGGCTGTGACTGCCGCCACGTGGTGAGGAGGGACCGTCCGAAGTCAAATGGTCTCTTTTGTTCCGGAAAGCCGTTTGTAATCCTGCGCTTGTCAGGGCGTAATTCAGATGAAAAGTGGTAATATTCCGAGCGTGATCGCTCTGCCTGGGGAGGACAGCGGCAGAGTGATGGATGGCGGGTGCAGCGTGCCTGTGGACGGCTGAGATCTCACTGGCGTTTCACAGTGACCGGGTTTGCAGCGCCTGCCTGTTGCGTGCGACAACCCTGCCCCTGGCCAGGGCTCGCCCCCGGCCCCTCCAGGGTCCCTGTCCTTGTGCTGCTCAGAGGCACAGCCTGCCCGGTGGGCCGAAGCCCTGCTGTCCTTCAGCCTGTGGATGGGGGCGGATTGGGGTGGAGGTGCCAGGACACCGGGCCTGTCGGGGGCTCCAACGTCTCTGGGCCGAGGGGGCCATGGAAACGCCCAGGTGGGGACAGTGTGCGGGTGGCAGAGCTGGGTGTGCCCTTCTGGAGCCCCGGAGGCTCTCCGAGCTGGTGCGAGCAGGGGGTGGCCACGGAGGAGCCAGGAGACAAGCAGGACACCTTCTGGGCCGGGAATTCAGCAGCAGGGCGGGGACAGCACATTTGCAAGGCGAATGCCTGGGGACGGAGGCGAGGGCTTCGTCACTTATGAGCCACTTTCCCCAAATTGTCCCCTACCTTACAGGGGTGAAATTTTCTGGAACCCCTGTGAGGTGGCCCTGTTCAGGGTCCCTCTCCTTTCTCAGTGAAACTCACAGGCCTGCCTGGGCCCCCCACCACGGGCCCTGTTCTAGAATTCTCTGTGATGCAGAAGGTCACCAGTGGCTTCCACCCACCCCAAGACCAAGCAGGCTGCCTGACTTATGGCTGGAGATGTCCCAGAGGAGGGCCCAGGCCCAGGCTCAAGAGGCCTCTCCTTAGAAGGGGAAGACAGTCCCCGTGTCTGGCCTTCCACTGCAGTGACAAATTCTGGGGACAGAGTGGAGGGTGGAAGGAGGCCTTTCTGCTGCAGAGGGGCAACACCTGTGGGACCAGAAAGCCCGGAGTGTCATCGCCCACGTGGCACCAGGCCCAGCGTGGCTGAGCACCCGCACCTGAGGGGCCCCCAGGCCCAGCTCCAGCAGTGGAGTTGCCTCCTCCTTCCTCGTGGGGGGCACTGGGGCTCTCCCGGCCCCGGGGTGGGTGCGGGCTTCCCATCCAGGTGCTGTGCGGGACTGACCTATTGCTGGGCAGGAGGACAGCAGAGACTCTTCCTGAAAGAGCAGCTCCCTGCCCAGCGGCCGCCACGCCAGGCCAGGGCGGGGCAGAACCCAGGTGGCCGGGTTGGACAGCAGCTCACCAGGGCCCTATCCTGGCGCGGGGGCTGGGGGGGCTTGGATCACAGTGGGGTGTAGTAAGTGCAGTTTTCTGTTGTGTTCCCAGGCTGAGGGGGAGAAACACATGCACATATAAATTATGGATGTGAATTATATCTCGTGTTGTGTATCGATTGTGAATTATACATATATGATTTATATATAAATTATGCATCATATTTAGATATAAATACACAGTGTTTTATCCATATCTATGCCTCAAGTATTTATATATTAATATACTTAAGCTGCTTTCCTGCTTTCTATTTCTGCTTAATAATTAATACTGAGACTCTTTCCATTCAGGACACCTGGATCTATCCAATGCTTCTGGGTGGCTTTGTAGCCGGCTGTCGTGGGGACGGCCCATCTCTTATTCATTCACTCCAGCTTGCATGGGCATTTGGTTCCTGTCCCATTTTCCACTATTGTCCAAAGTTCTGCCATGAGCACATGCTTTTCTCCTTTTACCTGTTAATATGTGAAATTAATAGACTTCTCAACCTCAAACCATCCTTGCATTCTGAGAGTAACGTAGGGATGTTGTTTTGCAAGGTGCTAATAAATTTTACTTCTAATATTTTAAGATGTTTGTATCAAAAGTCTGTAGCGTTTCTTTCAACTAAAATGTGCTTGACAGAGTTTATCGCAGTGTTATGCTGGCTTGCAAAACAGAATAGTGGTTTCTCTGTTTTAAGCGAGGCAGGTGCCCACGTCAGTCCGTCCGCAGGAGGGAGAGAAGGGGAAACATCTGCTCGATGAACTTTTGCCACGGAAAGTCTTTTCGGCGTGTCCACTACTGCGTCTGTCTTACCATGGACATGATAGTTTGTATATCATATGTTACAAATGATAACTTATAAAGTATCAATGATCAATATCCGTAAATTATGGGCACACAACTGAAAATGTTTGGACTCCGCTGGTCCAGCACATGGTCCACGTCCGTGAGTATTTCCCGGGGAACTGAAATCAGTGCATTTTGTGTGTGTGTGAAACACACTTAACACAAGATGTTTAATTTTATGATGCTCATATTCTGGATTCTTGGTCATTTTTTAATCTACTTGATCATCTAAGGACTGAAAGATGCCCTCCCTTTTTATTAGACTTTTGTGGCTTTCTCTCTGTATAGCTTCCAGCTGTTCATACAGTTCAGTACCATTTATTTGTTGTGCTTTGTTGGGGGATAATAGCTTTGAAGTGGGCGGTAACCTTGATCGTTATCAAGTGATCCTGTAATCTAATGCTTCATTTCGGGTGGTGAATTTATCTCCTACAGGGATGAACATTTTTACTTAAAGAACTGCTGGCAAAGTTCCTCCTGGGTGGGACTGTTTTTGTTCGAAGGACACCAGGGTGAGTCCCTGGCCAGGGGGGCGGGAGGGTAGTGGCCTGAGCCGGCTTGGTCACCTGGGCTGGCTCCCAAGCCACAGCCCCTCCCGAGTGCCCTGGACTCCTGGGAGGGCGGGACCAGCCTGGCGTGGCCTCCCCTGATCGTCATCATTTGAGTGACTGCGCGGGGTGGTCCCTTCGGGTTTGCAGAGCCAGAGACCTGCGTCTGTGTTGCTCACAGGGGAGAGGAGGCTGCACTTTGGCCCAAACAGCTCTTATGTTATGCTCAGGTTTCCCGGGGCCTGTGGCCTCTTCCCGTCTCCCTCTCCCTCTCTGTCTTTCTCTCTTCCTCCTGTCTCCCTCCCTCTGCTCCCTCCCTCTCTCTTGCCCTCCAACCCCCAGTCCACACCTCACACAAACACAGCTGAGGTGTTTTTGCTGTGAGTAATAAATACTCCTCCTTCTGGAGAAGGGACCCCTGCGAGGAGTCGCCCACAATCTGCAGGGGGAGCCCCTGCACCCTCCGCCGGCAAGGGCGGCCTCCCTGCAGCCCCTCAGCACCCCCAGGCGTGGACCCTGCAGGCTCTACCTGCGGGGGAGGCAGGAGGTGGGCAGGACAGACAAAGGCTGAATTTCTGTCTGGGACACAGGTGTCTGGCACACGTGACCAAGTCAGGAGGAAAGGGACAGGCCAGAGTCGGGACTGTGGGTGAAGCCGGGAGGAGGATTGGGGTTGCGGGTGGGGAGTGGGTGGGGACCAGGTGGGCTTGGGAGCTGGGACTGGCAGGTCACAGTGAGGGGGAGGGGAGCAGCGTGGAGGGGCCCAGGGCTCAGGACGCAGAGCCAGGATCGCAGGTGAGCTTGCCCAGGCCATCCCGAGCCTCGGGCATGGCGGAGCCGCGGCCACACACACTCGTCTTCCTCTGCACGAAATACCGGAGAGTGACAGCGTCAGAATTTCCACGGCCTCTTTTCCAGCTGCTGCTTCATTATTCAAGGCGAGTTCCATCGACAATAATCAAATTATCTTCTGTGGGAGGAAGAGGAGCTGCCAGGTAACACTGGGGCTGTGGCTTCTAGAGCTTCCCACTGGAAGGCCGAGAGGGAGGAGCCGCCAGTGCCTTCACGGGACAGGGACGAGGACTTTCAACAGCCCCAAAAGGCGCTGGGAGGGGCTGGAGCCTCCGTGACTGAGACCGGCTGGCCAGTGGCCCTGCGGGTCCTGCGTGGAGAGTGTGGTGCTCACACACCTCTGCTGCCCCACCTGAAGACACCGCGCCGTGGCTCCTGGAGGCCACCGTGGTGGCAGGGGGCCAGGGGTTCTGCTGGCACCCAGAGGTCCCCCACTGTCCCATGCAAGCCCATCCCCAGACCCAGGATGGCCCCGAGCCAGCCGTGTGTGTTCCCGCCATCCCAGCCACCACCCCCAGCCCCGGGCAGGTCCACATCCATCTCCTGATCCCGTCTTTCTGTGCTCTGCGACTTCCAGGTTTGGACTCTGAAGAAGCAAGTCACCAACTTCGTCTTTATGGAAGGGGGAGCCTGGGGGCTGAGGATGGTGGGGGCAGAAGCCAGGCCAGGGCAGAGGCTGGGACAAAGCCGGGAGCAGGGAGGGAAGGACAAAGGACCGTAATCCTTGTGCTAATTAGAGCCAGTTGGCGCCTTAGCGGGGAGTGGGGAGAGGCGTCCAAGGAAAGGTTTCTGCTTGAGTTATTGCCAGTTTAATCTCTGTGTGATTAGCAGCAGTGCGGGATGTGATTACCAAGATTCCCGACGTTTCTCCAGCTCGGCCTCTCCCACATCCCCAGCATTTCCTTTCTCCGCTGGCCCACGTGTCCTCGGGGCTCGCTGGGGACAGCAGGCATCAGTGGAAACTGACAGCTGTCCTGGACGACTGGCCACCTTGCAGAGGCCACGCCAACACCCGCCACGTGTGTGAGCTCTCAGGGGCTGCACCTTCCCCGGGCTCCAGGCTTCACCTGGGTCCTGATGGACACTCCATCCGCTCACACCCTCCTTGCTCTTGGCACAGGGTCCCAGGAGGGTGGGGGAGTCCTTTCCCTGCCCCGTGAGCCCAGCACTTGGCCCTGTGCAAAGGAGGGGCCTGGTGAGTACCCACACATGGCAGCTATGGGCAGGAGTCTCCCTGGCAGTTCTCAGTGGGGTCTCTGCCTGACACTGCCCACCTGTCCACCTGCGGCACCCCACCCTTCCTCCACCACCCGGCTCAGCTGCCACCTCCTCCAGGAAGACTTCTGGACCCAAATGCAGCCCAATGTCCACTCTGCACTCCCACATCACCCTGGGTACTGTGCCTGTCCCGTGACCCCTCCTGTCCCAGACCCTGAGCTCCTCAGGGCAGCGGCAGGTCCTGGCTGTCTCGGCGGCTGTGGCCCTTGGTACCAAACTGACCAGGCCAGCCCCAGTGAGAGCCGGAGCAGACTTTGCCTGCCATGGGGCGGCCGCGTGGGTGCAGAGGAGATCCTGGGGTTCACCCCCAGCCCGGCGTCCTCTGCAAGGGCGAGGTGGACCCAGCGTTGCCAGACGCATGGCGGGTCACAGCTGGCGGCTCTGCCGCTGCCAGGACAACTGAGGAAAACCTTCTCATTTGGTGCCTGTGGGTCTCTTGTTATTCCGGATTCCAATTTAATAGCTCCTTTGAAAAATAGCTTTGTTGTTTTTATTTTTAAAATGATACAGTCCACTGCAACTTTTAAAAAGTCACAAATTCAGAATTTCATAAAAAATTGATTTAAAAAAAGGAAAAAAGAATCACCTGAAATCTTAGCATCCGGAGGGGAGAGTCTGGTGTATTTCCTTTCAATGTTCCTGCATTTTGTCAAGAATGGGATTATATGATTAGCACCAGTCTATCCGTCACTGCTTGTGTTTGCACACAAAAATTAACCTGGACAATTTTCCATATTGATACATATTGATACAACACCACACGCACACACACACACACGCACGCACACACCCACATACATGCACACACACACACACACAGACACGTATGTCTCCATCCGTGGCAGGCACTGTGATAAATTATGGGTGTACGGCGGTTTGTTTAATCCACTTCGTTTTGATGGACACTTGCTTTGCTTCTAGCCATTTAGAATCAGAACCGGCACTGCAATGAGCATCTCTGTATTCTGTGTGTGTTTCTGGGAAACAAAGTGGCATCGCTGGGTCAAAACCGCGCACACATCAGCGTCTGGCAGGTGTCGGCGCAGCGCCCGTGTGTGAGCGCCTCACGCCCGGGCACGCATGGCCCCCGCCCTGCCGCACTGGTGACGCCAGCCTTTGTACCCAGGCCACCCTGGGGGGTGGAAAACGCCAGCTTGCTGTTTCCACTGGAACTTTTACATCTATCGGTGAGATGAAAATGTTCTCACGGTTTGCGGACTGTATTTTATGGTCAAAGAAGTAAGTTAAATGTTTTGCTGCCTCACAAAACTACTTTCAAATGGAAAAAAGTTTTATATATTTTAAAAGCTCATAAAGTAGTGTTATATAATATAATGTTGAGGAGGGAAAGTTAGCATAAGACAGTCCGAAAGTATTTTTTGAAAACAAAAATTTGATTGCACTTTTTAATTCAGCCAGGTAAAAAATGTCACAAAGAAGCTGAAAGAGATACAACAAAACTGTTTCTAATATAAAATACAAACCAATATAGAATTATAAATTTAAAAGGAAAGACATTAAAAATCCAGTGGAATGTGTGGATGGGGGCCTGAACGGGCAATGGATAAATAGGTCCCTTCGCCCCTTTCTCGGGGGTCTCTGGGGGGGTTAAGGTCAGAGGAGAGTGGGGGGTGCGCAGAGATCCGGACAACAGGGGAGGGGATTCCCGGGGGCATGGGGGGTCCCTGGGCAGCTGCCCTGTGACGGGGACAGGCACAGTAAAACGTAGAACCAAGGCATTTGGGGACGCTTCTCGGCAGGTCTGTAGAAAACAGCAGACAGAACAAGGCAGTGATGAACCACGGGAAAAAATCAGCATCAGAAATCAGCATTCATTCAGTTTGCGGCTCAGTGGTGCAGAATATTTGCACAGTCAGAATGACGCAGACTGAGCGCGTAGTTAACTCAAATTGTGCTGTAACTACGGCAGGCAGTGGGTGGTGGGCGGGTGCCACGGGGTGCGTGGAGGGGGAGGGCTGGTGCAAGGTGGCCAGACCTTTAGCTTCCAGACTGAAAATCAGTGGGCCGTTTATGACCCTGAACACGCAAGACCCCACGGCCGTGTGACCCGCGATGGAAACGTGCGGAAGGCCGGGAGACGTGGTGGCTGAGCAGGCTCCGGGTGGAGGGACTGAGTCTGGTTTGCTCATTACCGTCAGCACGGCTGGTCTACCTGTCCCCGTCCCCAGGGCCCGGGGCCAGCCGTGGCTGCGTGATGGACTCTGGCCCGTGAGCTGTGAGGCCCCTTGCCAGGCCGGGCAGCAGAGGTGGCATTGCTCACCCTGCCCGTGGCACCCACGGCCACCGCCGGTGAAGACCCACGGAGACCAGGCGGAGGCGAGGAGAGCGAGGGAGGGAATCAGGGCCTTGAGGAAACGTTTGTCCGACGACAAAAGGGTGTTTAGCCCAGGAACTGTGAGGAAGCCATCATGGCAGCAGCATAAACAGAAAAAGCGATATTTTTAACAACGTCTAAAAGGCATTTGGGGACACCTGACAGCTGTATTAGCCATCGATGGCTACGTAAAACCTCACCCCAAAACGTGGCAGCTGAGCGTAGTAGACGTCCACCCCTCACAGCCTCTGTGCTCAGGACTCCGGGCCCGTGGGGCTGCGGCTCACTGTCGTCCAGGGGGTTCACGGGGAGGACCCACTTCATGTGGTGTGGGCTGGCCTCGGGTCCTATCGGCGGCAGGCCGGTGGTCTCCCCAACACATGGGCCTTTCCAAAGGGGACAGTGTGGCATCTGACTCCTAGAAGGAGAGCTGGGAGCAAGAGAGGGCGGGACGCTGTCATCCGCAGTCACAGCCGGCCGAGCCGAGGACCAGACAGCTGAGGACGTCACCATGCTGGGAGCCAGCGAGGGCGGGGGTGGGGGTGGGGGAGGTCCCGGCACAGGCTCCTCTGACCTTGTGAGATTCCCCCCATCCCCCCACCCCAGAGCCAACGCTTCATCTCTAGGGGCCGCTGGTCACTGTCATACTGCACTCCCCGTCCCAAACAGTGACTGAGCATCCTGTGGGGGCTGGAAGCAGAGCCGGAAGGAGGCAGCCCCTGCCCCCCCGAGCTGAGCTGCAGGGATGCGCAGCAGGGTGTAGGAGGCTTAGAACAGGATCCGGCATCACCGTCCCACGGCTCTGGGGCCACAAGTCCGAAATCAAGGTGCCAGTGGGGCCCTGCTCCTTCCCCAGGCTCTGGGGAGGGGCCCCAGCATCTGTGGCTCGTGGCCGCAGCACTCCAGACTCTGCCTCTGTCTTCACGTGGCCTCTCCCCTGTGTCTCCCTCCTTCTTATAAGAACATTTGCCATTGGATTTAGGGACCGCCCGAAACCTAAGATGGTTTAATCCCAAGATCCTTGACTAATTGCATCTGCAAAGACCCAATTTCCAAATGAGGTCACATCCTGAGGTCCTGGTGGATGTGGCTATTTAACCCACCGTGTGTACCACCTGCCACCGGGGAGCGTCCCGGCAGGAGGCCGTGGCTGGGTGAGGGGACGGGACCCAGCTCCGGCTCTCTGGCCGCGCTTGAGGACTCAGCACGTGGGCCGGGAGTTCCCTCCTCCATCAGAGACATATTTAAAACAGGAAACTGGGGGACACGAATAACTTCCAAAATTTATCAAATTAATAGGCACATGGCAGCCCAGCCTGCAAAAAAAAAATTCACTTCAAATCCCCTAAATCTTAACTGTCACATTTGGCGAGTTTCCAGGAGGCTAAATGCTGAATGCTAATGCCGTTTCCAGGATTTGCAATCCAATCTTAATTAAATCTGCACCGCACTGAATGACTCCAGCTATGATTTTCCAGCGGAAGGTATTGTGAGAAATGTATTCTCCCTCCTTATTCTAATCAGATCTCATCATTTTCGGGTGGGCGTGCTGCCGGGAAAGTCTGTTGGTGCAGACGGGGCGGTGGGAGGAGACGGAGCTCCCCGAATCTCCTCTCCAGCTCCCTCTTTAATAAGCTGGATTCCTCCCGCAAGTTACAAAGTTAGGAATAAGCCACAGCGCAGGTGAAAGGAATTTGCGGTGCGTACAATGGCCAAGGATGCATCGGCACAGCCGGAGACAGAAGCCAGACACCACAACGGAAAGGTGGGAGACCTTGAGCAGACACCCCGGGGAGAGCAGGTGCGGCAGCAGGTGGCTCACGGGGCCGGCGCCATCTCTCTGGTGCTCAGGGAGCCATGGACTCAGGAAATGCCACCCTGCCAGGCTCAGACCCCTTCACTGACGGCCGTCACCCACAGCTGCCCCTTCTCTGGAGAATCGCCGTTAGCTGCGCAAAGGCCACCTCGCCAGGGAGGCTGTGCCCCACCCCCCCGGGCAGACAAGGCCGACAACCACCTGGCACAAGGGTCGACAGGTCAGCGCCCACCTCCAGCTGGGCCAGCTCTGTGCTGGGGGGACCCGGGGAACGGACCAGGCAGATGGGGCCGTCAGTACCAGGCACTCCAATGGGGCATCAAGGGGGAGCCCTCCCGCCCCAGCCTGCCCTGCACTCACCCCCACCACGCTGAGCCACGCGCATCCCCGGCCCGGCATCTCCACGCTGGACACGGCTTTGATTGGTATGTAAACCGCAGGCCACGCGAGGCTGTCCTGGCACAGTGGCCGTGGCAGAAGAGCAGAGCCCCTCTTAGTGGCTTTCGTGGCAAAGGGTCTGCTCCCCTTTGGTGTTACCGAGAAGATTGTGACCTGAGGTCTAAGTCAGAAATGGGCTGAAAAACTGTATCCCAGCAGTAGCTGAAAAGTAAAGCAAGCACAACATGGACAGATGCCAAAAGACATTTGCAAGCATGCGACACTTATTTTGAATAAATAAATACACGAGGGAAAAATGTGAGTAAACCAGGAAGAGAACGAACCTTCTCAACATAATGAGAAAATCTTCCCCGAGTCAACGGCAGGCGTCCTGCTGGAGTTGGGGGGCGCGGGGGGCTTGTCCTAAAGCCATTTGGAAAGAAGGTTCTTTCGTGTCCCTCGGAAGACACTCACTCTCTAAGTTGAGATCTGAGAAATAAGGAGACGATGGGAAAAACATGTAGCGACAACGAACAGGAAAACGTGTTCAGAGACCACAGCGGCCCCGTCTCTCTCGCGTGCTGGGAGCAGGGCGGCGTGTGCGCTCGGAGGCGAGGGCCGTGCTGCTCGTGGGGGTGGACACTGGAGGTTCCCCGGCCTGGGAAGCTGCTCGTACGTACTACACCCGAAGAGGAAAAGACCTGTCACAAGGCAAAATACGAGTGTGTCATTCGTGGGAAGAATATAAATAAGAGTCTTGACCAATGCACACCAAAAATCATTGGTGACCGCCTCTGGCGTGTGGGGTCACAGGTGTTTTTTATTATCATTTTGCTCTCTTTTTTCCTAATGGGTTATTCTGATTTCCCCAGTGTGAGCATGCTCTGTTGTAATTAAAATACGGATATAGCCGTTGTCACCGAATGAGAAGGTCTCGATGCTTTGGCACCTTGAGTGGACAAACGCGCCTCCCAGAGCTGACACAGAGGAAATCCCAGCTCTGACCAGAGAACCAGGCAGGGAGGGAACCGCCCCACACTTGGAGGTTTGGGGTGAGTGTCAGAATGTCAGTGCATGTGGTCAGTGGAGAACAGAGACGGTCCTTTGGCGACACCAGCAATACTCACGCTCCACTCTGCCGGGAATGCCGGGAGCGCGAGGCGGCCACTCCCCTGGGGCACAGGTCCGGCTGCGGTTTGCAAGAGGGGGCGGCCGCCCGAGTCACCTGGGGACGCCGGCGTAAGCCAAAGAACAGGGTTTAGTGAAAGTCTGGGGCCGATCTCGTGTGTTCCGCACGAACATATGTGAAGAGCAGAAATGAAACGCGCAGATCCAAGCGGCCGACGCGGACGTGAGGGCAGGTGCCGGCCTCTCCGCTGTCCCGAGCCAAACTGGAGGAGGCACGGCCAGGGCCCCCACCCCCCGCCCAGCCGTGGGCCCGTGGAAGTGTGTGGCGGTAGGGCGGGCAGGCGCGTCGCTGGGGCAGCCACGTGGAAAGCTGCTGGGCTGTATCTGCAAATGGAAAAAAATGCAAACCGACAACCAGGGACTCCAATCCCAGGAACCCGCACAGCAGAGCCGAGCTGCACGTGAGCTGAACACGTCAAGATTGAACACTGCTCAATGCAGTTCCGCGGTGGGGTTGGCGGGCAATTTGCCTCCGTGGCCTGGGGTTATTCCTTGCAAACGACCCCCGGCCCTGCCCGACATGAGCAGTGCGTTGGGCCTGCAGCTTTTCCCAGAAATCCTGTTTCCTCGTCAGCATTGATCTGAGCAGTTTGTTTACAAAGCTCCTCTTTCCAGTGTGTTCCGCAGTAGTGGCCCCAGGCCTTCATTTGAGACCAATGAATTAGAAACGCATGAGTGTTCGCATCGACCTTGCGCTGCGGTTGCCGCAGACCCTGGCGATCGTTTTTAGGGTTTGCCGCCTTCCTGCTTCCTGCGCCCCAGGGCTGGGCCAGCGCCCGCCGTGCAGGGAATGGCAGGTAAGTCCCGTCTCTTTCTTCCCCTCTGTTTCCTGCAAAGCCCTGTGAGGTGAATAACCTTTTTTTTTTTTTTTTTTTTTTTGAGACAGAGTCTCGCTCTGTTGCCCGGGCTAGAGTGCCATGGCGTCAGCCCAGCTCACAGCAACCTCAAACTCAGGGGCTCAAGCAATCCTCCTGCCTCAGCCTCCCGAGTAGCTGGGACTACAGGCATGTGCCACCATGCCCGGCTAATTTTTTTTATATATTTTTAGTTGGCCAATTAATTTCTTTCTATTTTTAGTAGAGACAGGTCTAGCTCTTGCTCAGGCTGGTCTTGAACTCCTGAGCTCAAACCTTCCTCCTCGGCCTCCCAGAGTGCTAGGATTACCGGTGTGAGCCACCGCGCCCGGCCGGGATGAATAATCTAATTTCAAGTTTTGTTCAAACAGTTACGCAGCTGTCTCCGTCGCATCCAGGCACTGAGCCATTGACTCAGCACCGCGTAGTGGCTGAATCTCTCCTCGCCACTGACCTGGCTGCTCCCGCGCAGACACCAAGCTCCTTGGGCGTGAGCGGGCCTGTTTCCGGTCAGCGCCCAGACTGCGCACTGCGTCCCGTTGCTCTCTCGGGTCATCCGCGTGAGCACTGCGCAGGCCGGTCGCCGCATTCGTGAAACGCTTTCCTATCTGCTGCGGCCGACAGCCCTCTCGGAGCCTTCCTTTTCAAAACTGGAATTACGATTTTATACCAAAAGCGCTTGTACTTTATAGCACAGCTTTGGAGTCCATCCGGAAGTTCACTGGGATGGTAGAATGTTGGTAAAATGCCGAAAGTTAATTTAGAAAAGAACGGATATCCGTATTCACCTCGTTGCTCCCACCTGCAGCGGAACGTGTCCTTTGTACACCTACGACTTCCTCAGTGTCCCTCAGTCGCTCCGACCTTCTCCGTGTGTGTCGCACACGTTTCCCCGACGGGTCCCGGCGACCACTCGTGGCAGGCGGACGTTGGGAGCCGGGGTGGGGGCTCCGGCCTCTGCACTCTCGGGGCCTTTCCTCCTGCCGTGGGCAGTGGGCTGCCCGGGCGGCCGTTAGCAGCTCGGGGGCCTGATCCGACTTGTATCCTTGTGTGCTTGAGAACCTGTTTTCCCTACTCCATGTCAGTGGCAAAGAGCGTACCGTTCATGGGTGAGGCCTTCGGGTTTTTCATTCTTTGGCCAAAGAAGGCAGAAGGGTGAGCCTGTGCTCCGCCGGCCCCTCTGGCTGAGCAGAGCCAGATGTGGGGGTTGGAAAGAGTTAGACACGGGCGAGAGGAGGCGTGTGAGTGTGCGCAGGGAGGTGCTTCAGATGCACGGACACGGTTCACGAACACGCTTCTTCATACGTCGCATGCATAGAAAATGGCGGGTATTTTCACAGCGGGGAGTGAATTTTAGTATTATAATGATATGCTAATGAGCTAAAGGTAACCAGAGACCACCTGCTCTGGTGCACGGAGGACTGTGCCTACAGACAAGGAACACTAAGAAAAATTATGAAAGAAAGAAGGAAGGAAGGAAGGAAGGAAGGAAGGAAGGAAGGACGGAAGGGGAAGGAAAGGAAGCTGCCAAAGCTTCGTGGGCCGTCTCAGTGACGCTGGGTGACTCCAGCGGGGCCGCGTGCAGGTCAGGCTGGAGAGACGACCGAGACCAAGACCCTCCCACTGCCTCCCACCCCAAGCAGAGGCCCCGGGCACTCCCCCCTCCAGGTGTGTCAGGAGGCTGGTGTGTGCAGGACCCTCCACCGGCCCCTCTGTGCTGTGGGCCGAGAGGAGAAATGCCCAGGCTGCGGCTGTGACCAAGGTCCCCAGGACCTCAGTGGGCAAGACCTTCACCTGTGCAGCCACATGTCCACCTGCCTCTCCCCAGCCAGCTCCCCTAGGGCTCCTCCAGCCCCCGCCCCGCCTTCCCCCTTTCCTTCTGCAGCCCTGCGTGACGGGCCACGACCCACGGTCTCTGGGGACGGCACCCTGGGCCGTGGGCAGCAGAAGGGGCAGTCGGGCTTCACCCATGAAGGGACTGACCTGGGGCCAGGTGCTTCCGAGGCAGGGCCGTGGCCCCGAGCCCTCTCGCCCGTCAGCACCTGACCCCCTCGCTCAGGGCTCCCTGGCACCCTTCCCGCTCATGTCTCGGAGCCTACTCCTCCACAGCTGTGTCCCCACTGTCCCCAGCATGGCAGCCAAAGCAGTCAGTGCCGGTTATCTCCCCGCACCTGCGGTCAGGTGTTGGCCGGGGCTGCCGTCGCTCCCAGGGCTCACCTGGGGATGAGCCACCTCCAACTCTGCCACGTGATTGTCGGGAGGATTTCCTTTCCTGAGGGCTGTTGGATGGGTCTCTCCGTGGGCAGCAGGCTCCCATTAGGACGGGAGACCCATGATGCTGTAGAGGCCAGTGGGACAGAGGTGCTTACGTGTCCCTCGGGAGGGATGTCCCGACACTGTCACCAAACTCTTGGTCAGGAGCAAGTCTTAGGTCCCAGCCATGGGGCACGTCACCAGGAGGGGTCAGTGGGCTGTCCCCAGACGGCCTTTGTGATCAGGCAGCTCAGTGCAAGAAGCAGGTCCTCCACAGCTCGCAAGCCCCCTGGTACCAGAATGTTCTGTGGTGCCACTGAGGGGCTCTGCATCCGGGGACGTGGGCAGAAGGGATGCAGGACTCTCCACCTGTGACTCCCAGGCAAGGCTGCTGACTCCCATCCCAGCTTCATCTTCAGGCCTTGGCTGCTGTGGCCCTGCCTGGGAAGGGGGTGTTTGGAGCAGGAAGATTTCCAGGCTCATGTTGCTCCTCGCAGCCAGGCAGGAGGTGTGAAGTTTTCAATTTTCTTTTTAATCAGGGCCAAATCTGGGAGGAATACCTGCCAGGTCTTTCTTGAGAGCAATTGACAAGTCCGAGGTCCTGGGGAGACTTAATTAAACCCGTGAAAACAGGACGGGGCCCCATCAGCGACAGGCCAGCAGCTGTTGGCCCAGGCACAGGGCAGCTACTCCCTGTCCAGGAGTGGTCCAGCGCCCGTGTCCAGCCCACGGAGCCACGTCTGTCCTTCCTGTGTCTCTTCCTCCCTCTTTGCCCCCCAGTCTCCCCCACCCCGGGGCCCTGCATCCCAGCCCCCCAGCTCCAGGCCGGGTGGCTCTGCTTCCTCTGTTTCCCCTGGGTTTGGAGAGCGTCTCAGCGCAGGTCACCTCTGAAGCCCAGGACATGCTCCGGGCTCTGGCTGGTGGGCCGAGGCAGATTTAGAATGGCCCAGAATTCAGGGGCAGGGGCAGCCTGTCTGGCAGCTGGGGGAGAGGTGGTGGCCCCAGGTATGCTGTTGGGAGAGGAGGAGGGGTACGTGGAGAGGGTGGTGGGCAGGATGGGGATTCAGGGCAGGGTGGGCATGCAGCGGGCAGCCCAGGGAGAGGCCGTGAGCGGCAGTGACTGCTGGACACCCAGATGACATCAGGTGCAACATACAGCCACCCCGCTCGGACTCTCTTGTCACCAACAGAGACCTCAGCGTTTCCCTCAGGGGTCAGAAAGAGGAAAAAGTCACACCTTCCAGCATTTGCCAAGCACCCCCTGCCTGCCGGTCTGCGGAAGCTGGAGGGGCTGCCATCTCCGTGAGATCGGGCTGCGTGGGGATACGGGTGTGCAGGATGTGTGGCTGGGCTTGACCACACTCAGGGTGGAGTGTGGCCGCTTAGGCTGTGCCCAGGCAGGGGACACCTGCCAGCACCCCCAGAGCCCTCTGGGCGCCTGCTGCCCAGCTCCTCCTGGAGGCCTCAGGCCGCTCAAGGTCGCCACCTGCCAGTGGCCCGAGTGGAGCTGGAATTCTAGTCTCAGGTGCTTCCGGCTGACTTCTCGTCTACCCGGCCTGTGTGAAGCCACTGGAAATAACACAGTCAGACACACACATTGCTCCCAGGGAGGCCGGAGATCGGAAAACAAAAAGCTTCAAGGTCACAGGCGGAGCCCCTGCTCCCTAAGGGCCCCCCCCAGTGAGACAGACTTGGACCCCCTGGGCTGCTGGCCCCACCTGGACCTCGCCCTTCTCTCGAGAGACGCCCCGCATGCCAGGCCCTTCTGGCTGTGAAGCCTGTTGTCTGGGAAGGATCCAAGACTCACTCCCACCCCGATCAAGTCTGCGCCAGGGTGTAGACGAGAGTCCGGCTTGCGGTGGAGCTCAGGGTGCTAGCTGAGCCCCTGGAGCCCCACCCAGTAGCGCCGGGACAGGAACAGGCAGGACTGCGGCAGTTGGGGCTGCCCAGGTGGCCCCACACGTCGGACTGAGAGATTCCAGCGGGAGGGATTTGAATGTTTCCACGGGACTGCCAAGAAAAAGAGGTTCAGAGGGGAAAGATGACCTCACGGAGGTCACAGGATGGCAGGAGAGGAGGGTCGTCCCCAGGTCCAGATCAGGCTGCCCGCCAACGCGGCACAGCCCTGCTGCTGTGCCAAGCGTCTCTCAGCACCTCGCGCCTTCCCCTCCCGGCAGGGGGTCCACCCGCCCTTCCAGGGAGCACCGAGCACCGAGATCGGCTCACACATTGCACCAACACACCACGCATTTGCCCACACTCAGGGGGTGCAGCTCGGGAGACCACAGGGACTGCAAACTGTAACAGGGACAGGTGCTCTCAGGGGTCCTGGAGGGGGAACGCGTGTCCCCCGGGGACAGGGGAGGGAAGAGCAGAAGATGAAGGCAGGCAGGCTGGACGAGGCCCGGGATGGTCCCCGAGTGCTGCACTGAGCAGCATCCTCCTGATTCACGTCCAGCCCCGTGGCCAGCCCTGTGCTGGGGGTGTCCTGGGTCCATCAGGTGTGGCCCTGCCTCTCGAGCCCACGCTCTGGGTTCTGCCCTATGTCCGTCATGCCCAGGGAGCGGGGCTTCTGTGGAGGGCAGCTCCACGGCTGGGAGCTCTGCCGCCCGAGCTGGGGTCCAGGGCGGGGCTGTCGCTGAGATCGTGTGGGTCCCCCTGCACAGCAGAGCAGAGCCTTTGTTCTGTCCTTTGCCTAAAACCAGAGCACGTCGTGGGTCAGGCATAAACAATTCAGTCACTGAACAAATCAGTAGACGCAGGAGCATGCTCAGATCTTCTTGAGGGGCACGTGGGATGTGAAGTGTGTGTGTGTATGTGTAGTGTGCGTGCATGCGTGTGCATGCATGTGCGTTTTGTGTATATGTGTGTGCGCATACATGTATGCACATGGGTATGTGTGCCTTGTTTGTGCACGTGTGTTTGTGTATGTACATATGTGTGCCTGTGTGCATGCTTGTGCATGTGTGTGCATTCCAGGCAAGGCCACAGTGGGCATACAATTCCTTGTGACAGGGACGTCCTGCAATGGCCACCAAGGACGCCTCCTCTTCCTGCCTGTCTGAGCCCCTGCCCTGACAGCTCTCCTCATCTGAGAATGTGGGAACCACCGTGGCATTGTCCTCGTTCCCTCCTCAAGGGCCTGCCCAGGTGCTCGTCCCGTCAGCACGGCTGCTGGGGCTCATCTTTTCCTTCCAGTGGCCACGGCTTGTGCGTGTCGCATTCCTGTTACTTGGTTGCGTGGGCTCTACTGACCACGGAGGTTTGGAGGGCGTGTGCGGTGTCGGGCAGGGCAGCAGTGGGCAGCTATGCAGACGTGAGCTGAGCAGACTTGGGCTCAGGCACTGCCTGGTGCTTGTCTTGCCCCCGTGGGGCCGTGTGTCTGAGCGGGGGAGACGGCGGGCAGCGGGTGAGGGCCCAGAGGAGGGCCCGGATCCACTGCTTCTCAGAGGCTGCCCCGCGGGTCAGTGGGACTTTGGGGTCTCAGTACCCGGATGGGAGCACTCAGCTCGCCAAGCCACACCCTCACTCCATCAGCCGCACTGGCTCCCTGGGGCCACAGCCCGAGCTGTGAGCAATGGCCGACCACACCCACCCGCCTCGTCCAGGGCTGCCTGTGACCGCAGGGCTACCCCTGGGGCTCCCCTCCCAGCCCAGCCACAGCTCCAGCAGGGCCCTCCCCCCAGCAGGGCCCTCCCAGTCCTGTGCGATTCTTCATCATCCAAACTCGGGACTTCAGGAGGAGCTGCCTGCGGGTGGGGGGGAGGGCCGAGGGGGCGGGGGCAGAGGGCAGGGAGGGAGTGGGGGCGAGGAGAGAACAGAAACACAAATGTGTGGCCGTGACCGCGTGCTCCACCTCAAACCACGTCGGGGGGCAGGGGGGCCGTCGTTTAGAAGCAAAACCGTGAGTACAAGACACATTTCAAGACGTTTGCAGGGTCGTTGCCAAGGGCTTCAGGGTCCGGGCGGTCAGCTGGGCGTGCGCCCTCCGGGGTCGGCTGAGCGACGGTGGTGCACACAGTCAAGCCGTGTTCTCAGGCCAGAGTTTGCCCTGCAGAGCGTGACCGTGTTGGTGACCTTCCTGGTTGTCCTGGTTGCGGAGTGGCCCTGGTGTGTGGCGGGGGGCAGAGACGCTGTGGGACATCGGATGGCGCCGCAGGGAACTATTCCCCCGGGAGGCCGCGTGCTGAGGCTGAGAAACCCGTGCACCAAGGTGTCGTCAGCTGTTAGAAATGTCAAAAGACAAAATCACAACAAATCCAGCGCAGATCTAATGGGCTTGTATTTGCCATTCACGAATCGGGCAGCCGTCCATCTGCAGAGGGGGCTGGGCGTCCCCACCGGCAGGCGCGGCAGTGAGTTTTGTGAGGTGGGAACGGGGTCAGGACAACAGAGAGAAGCTGACTGGCTCCTGTCGGGGGAGCTCAGGTTGCTTTTTTTGGAAGGGCTAAAGCAGAGGGGACTTTCTTGTTACTCTGACTCGGGTGGGCTGGATTCTCCTGGGTTCAGGGGTGACTGGTCTATCTGGGGATCTCTCTGCTTCCTTAGCCGGTCAGTTTGACGACACGGTGCTTAGCACGAGGCCTCCCCTGTGGCGTGGTCACCTGCAACGCTCCAGTGGGCCCGGGGGGACGGGGACAGGGTCTGGCCACGCTGGACCACACGCCGTGGGCTTGCTCAGAGAGGAGAGATGGGTGGAGGCGTTTTTCTTTTTTCTTCTTAAAATAGGTCTCTCCATCCTCAATGTGCACGCACTATTTGGCCTGCTCACGGGGGAGCAGGAGATGGTCTGTTTCACGGCCAGCGGGCTGCGGACCTGCCCCACCCCCCAGCCAGCCCAGGGACAGATTTAGCACAAGGTTCAAAGTGCTTCTCCATCCTTTTAACTCCCAGATGCAACTCCCGCCCGTGGGCTCACAGTACCTGCTTCCTGCATGAATCCCCAAATCTAGGACAACCAGCTGGAAGAGAACTGGCAACCTGCACTTTTATCTCCCCGTTTCCAACAACACCTGGAGGAGAGCCCCAACAGTCCGGGAGGAGAGCAGGGGGCGTGTGTGGGGAGCCCTGGGCTGGTGCCGGCTCCCGGCAGAGGCCCTCAGAGGCCGGAGTGCCCAGGGCCCCAGGGCGGCACGATGGGCCACGCTGCCCGGATGCCTCAGCCAGGCTGAGAAACACGCCGAGCCCTGGTTCCCATAAATTCAGCTTTTATGTGGCAGTGAATGGGGTAAACAATGGGTCTATTTCAGGCCGCAGAGAACTGGCTCAGCCCGGTCCCCTCCTGCAATTAGGGCCTCAGCACGGCAGGGCCCTGGGATCCCGGCCCTGCCTGTGAGCCTCGGAAATGCCAGCGCCTGCTTGGGTTTTGGGGGAGGAGATTCCACCGTCCTCAGGGGTCCTTTGCCAGCCAGACCCCTCCCCGGCCACAGGAAGAGGTTCGGTGGCATTCCCAGCTGCCGCAACCTGGACGGGGTGCGGGCCCGTCAGCCCATCCCTGCGGGCACAGAGCTGGCCCTGGTCACACCTCCCAGCTTCCCTCAGGACAGGACCTCCCCACGGCCCCTCTTACACCGTGGCTCGCTGTGTCCAGACCCTCCTGCTCCCACGGGGCCAGCCCACCCCTGCAGACTCTGGGGCATCACTCCAGTGAGGACTTTGGGGGGTGGTCCTAGCCCCACCCTGCTCTCCCTGAGCCTCGGCCTTGCTGGCCCGGTGCCCCCCACCCCCGCCCGTGTGCTCCTGCGGCTGAACTTGGGGACAAACACTGCCGTCCTACCCTCCCCAAGCCCCAGCCACACCTGCTGGGAGCCAACTCCAGTGCTGTTCTCTGGTCATCACCTGCACACGGTGTCTCCACGGAATAGGTTTACCACGGTGGTTAGTTTTATGTGTGCCCTGGACCGGCCCCTGGTACCCGGGTGTCTGGTCAAACCCCAGGCTAGAGGTCAACGTGAAAGCATCTGTAGGTGAGATGAACATTTAAATCAGTGGACGTTGAGTGAAACAGATCTCCCCCGGTGTGTGAGCGGCCTCGCGCAGCCAAAGACGGCCTCCAGACCGAGTCCCCAAAGGAATCTCGCTCTGCGCCGTCTACGGGCTCAGGGTTGCAGCATCGGCTCCTTCCTGGGTGTCCAGCCAGCCCGCCTGCCCGCGGGTCTCAGACCTGCCAGCACCACAGTCTCGGGAATTCATTCCTGAAAAGTCTCTGTCTCCCCTCTCTCCACGCACACGCACACACACATGTGCATGTGCATGCACATACATGCATGCACACACATGCACATGCACGTACACACACATGCACATACGCACCCCACACATGCACACGCACACACCCATGCACACGCACACACATGCATGCACATACGCACCCCACACATCCACACGCACACACACATGCACGTGCATGCACGCACGCACATACGCACCCCCCACACATGCACATACACACACATGCACACGCACACACATATGCACCCCCACATGCACATGCACACACACATGTACGCACATGCACGTGCACACACATACACATACACACGCGCGCGCACCCCCCACATGCACATGCACACACACATACACATGTACACACATGCACATGCACACACACACACACACATGCACAGAGGCACAGACGCACCCACACACACCGTAATGGTTCCATTTCTTGGGCAAACCCTGACTAATCCACGTCCCTGGCAATGGAGCCTCCACAAGGTCTGCAGTAACCTCGGGCTCCTGTCCCCACCCTGTGTGATGCCTTCCCCTGAATCGAGGGTGGGACCTGGCGTGGGGTCTGGTGTGTGGGGTGTGCAAATGTGCCGGGCACACAAGGCTTTTCGCTCGCTCTCTCTGGGATCAGAACACTCACACCAAGGGGGCCGGCGGCTGCCATGCACTGCCCGCAGAGAAGCCCCGTGACAAGGAGGCCGTTAGCACCTCATCAGCTGTCACAGCTGCAGCCTGACACGGCCACGTGGGCGAAGGGAACCCTCACCCCGCACCCCACCAGTACCTGTGAGACACCTAGCTGGGAGGCCTGCTGTCCTGTGCCCGGCCCCGACCCTCAGACTGCGAGACAGTAGACATCTGCTATCTGGGGTCTGCTGTCTGGAGCCAGAGCACTTTGGGGGTGATCGGTTCCTCTGCAAAGGTCAAGGGTGCACCTGTCTCTCTTTGCCATCGTCTCACCTGTTGGAGTCTTGCTGTCCGCGCTGACTTCCTTCCCCTTCCTCTCACACGGCCATTCATTCACGGTTTGGGTGGAACTGACATCCCGGCCCCATGGGTCATGGCCCTGTAAGACCATCCACGGCTGAGCTACGTCGGTGTTCCTTCTCTGCGCCTTTTTACTCTCCCGGAGTCGATTGCTGCCCTGGTTTTCCACACACCCGTTCACATCCCAGGTGCTCAGGCAGAATCCTCGAAGGTCGTCAACGCAGCTTCAGGTGCTCAGGTGCAGAGAATCCGTAGCTGCCATCCTCCTTTCCTCCAAACCTTGGTCCTCTAGACCTGAGGCGCACTGGCCATTCTGGGCTCCTGCCACCTGTCTGCTGAGTTGTGCGACCGATTTTCTGCATCCCATAGTTTCTCTGTCCACCATGCCACCAAACACGGCTCTAGCAGAGTCCCCAGAAAGGGAGTGTGGGCGATAAAATGTTGAGTCCTTGTATGAAAATACCCTGATTCCATCCCAATGATCAACTGACCGAGTCTCAGGGCCGGTGTCCTGGTCCCCGCAGCGCCCAGGGCCTCCTGCATGTCCGGCCTCCGGCGTGGCCGTAGAGAGACCGGAAGCCATTCGAATCCCTGTGCTCCGTGCGTGGCCTGCCTTGCAGCTTGGAGACCTGCAGGCTCTCTCCTGTCTGCACGTCCTGACACGTCACAGTTGTGCCTTCGTGTGGGTCCCTCCCCACGGGACAGGGCGGGGTGAGCCTGGCCACCGTGCACGTCCTTCTCTGTCACCACCAGGAAGCTTCTTGAACTTTCTTGCTTGTTGTTGATAGCAGCTCTGCTGACTCGAGCCTCTAACGTTCCTACTTTTCTGGGCGTTTTCCACATTTCTGTCTTTTTGTTCTATTTCACGGAAGATTTCCTTACTCTCTCCCCTGCTTGTCTGCTGATTCTTTAAAATCTGGATTCTTACGTTTTGACTCGCCCATAATTCCCTTGTTTCAGAAGCTGCTTCTGTTGCAACATTATAGTTTGTTTCACGGGCACAACATCCACGCGACCCTGCCAATGTTACTGTGCTATGAGCCGCTTTCCCTGCTCCCGAGCTGCGGCAGTGACAGTGACACCAAGTGCCAGGAGCTTCCTGGACGTGACCCCAGCGTTTGGCCCTTTTCTCGGACGAGGAACCTGGGCGAGGAGAGGGTGTGGCCCTGCCCAACCTCACAGCCCGACTCACAGGTCCCTTCCGAGCCTGGGCTGAGACCACCGGCCGTCCTGCCCCAGGCGGGTCCTGCCCCCGCCCAAGGGACCGAGCCCCTCGCTCCCTGCTCGTCCCCTGGTGCCTCTCGCACACCTGGTTGGTGGGATGGGGGAAGCATTGCATTTCTCCCCGCGAGGGTCCTCGGAGCTCCTCTGTCCCGAGGTCTACGCCCCAGCCCACCGAGCTTACATCCTCCTGCCAGGTGGGCTCGGTGCAGGCCCGAGCAGTGCACCCTGGGAGTGTCCCACGCCTCCAGGAGCTGGGAACGATCTTATCGGGAGCATAGGTGCCGGGAAGGACCTGTTGTGTCCCCTCCCTGTCTGCCCACGCACGGCATTTGTCACTTTTGGCAGGTGGCGAGCTGCACATGGTGAAGCTCCGATGACAAGGAAGCTGATGTACGTGGGGGACTCCTGTGGGCCCCCTTCACAGCCCTGGGTCATCCCATTTTACAGACAGGGAAACTGAGGTATGAAGTAACTTGCACGGGGTCCCACAGCTAATGAGGGGCAGAGCCAGAAGCTAAGGTGCCCTCTCTAGGTGAGACCCCTGTGGCCTGAGACCAGCTCCGGGCTGCAGACGCAGGGCTGGGAGGAAACCGGCGGGTGGGGGTGGCTGCCCCTCTGCAAAGGCCCCACCCAAGGGTCCTGGCACCTCTGCGGTCTTGACACTCGCCCTAGGAGGGCAGGGGCGATGCCACCTGGGCAGGGGTGAGCCTGGTCACTTGTCACCTGCCTGCTGCACCCCAGAAGCTGGCAAAGACCCCAGAAGGAAATGGGGACCCCGCGATGGCCTGGAAGGAAGCAGGCTGATGTGTGCAGGGTGCACCTCCCAGAGGAGGGACATAGCTGGGGACCCCCAGATTTCTCACCCCACAGGGCTTTCCACTCCTCGGAGCCTTCATTTTGGCTGCGAAGTGGAACAGTCTGCACGGCCCCTGCAGCTGCACAGGGACCCAGGCGATGCAGCCGCACCTGCCTCTGAGGTCCTCCCGCAGGCACGCGGGGACACCCTCCGCGCCCCAAGACGCGCCCCGCGCATGCGCCCAAGGGAGCCTCGCAGCTCCGTCCCCAGCCTCACCTGCCGGCCTGACACCTGTGCCGCGCGCTGGCTGCGCAGCGCTGCCCTCTCCTGGTGCCTGAGCGCCAGTGCGCTTCCGTCCCCGGTCCGGAGGAGTTTCTATTTCCCCAAAGCCCAGACGATCAGAACCTGGAGAGACCTTGGCAGGAGTCTGGCCCAGCCTCCTTCCCAGGGAAGGTGAAGCGGAGGGGTGGAGAAGGTCTCATTCAGTCCAGGTGTCCGACTGCCTAGAAGTCCCGAGGCAGAAACCGAGACGGCCGAACTGGAGGGAAGGGTCCGGAAAGGCTGCGTGTGGACGTGGCTTTCTCGGTTAAAGCAGAGGACCCTGCACGCGGGCGCTGGAGACGGTCCATACCGTGGTCCAGGTGGTGGTGGGCGGGTGCACAGGTAAAAACTTAGTGTGCCGTGCTTGATGGGTGCTCTGTACTGTGTGTTGTACCTCGGGGAGGCAACATAGCAGGGGCTCTGAGGTCGCTGACTGTACAATACCCCGAATCAGTCTGTGTCGGCCCCTGGGCAGGACAGGCCCACCTGCCCTTCTGGCCGAGGAGGGGTTCTGAGCTCCTGCCCAGCCCCAGGGCCCCTGCTGCTTCCTGGGACCCCCACAGTCCACCCCCAGCCAGCCCAGCTGGAGAGATCCGGGACCCTCCCAACCCAGCAAAGAGCCAAACCACTTGCCACACTGCACCCCTCCCCACTGTGCTCCTGGGAAGGTGGCAGGATGAGGAATTCGGGGTCCAGAGGAGTGGCTGAAAGCCTGGGTTAGCGTTAAATAGATTCCCCAGCGTGTGCCTCTAGTGGGTGTGAAGGCCAGGGGGTCAGAGCCCAGGGACAGGCCTCAGCCAGCCCCGTTCCAGCCAGCAGGGGCTCGTGTCACCAGGTTGGGGCACCTCCACTTGGTCCCTGACTCTCTGTGTCTCCAGGCATTCTGCCCGGACTGGACACGTGTCAGTGGCTTCAGGAGGGGACAGCGAGAGCCAGGGGGGCCACTGTGTGGGCACGGGCAGGGGTGGGTGTCCAGTGGCTGGGTGGGCGATGGTGTCTTCCTGGGCTCAGGTCTGACACCAGCCCTTCCGCAGCTGTCACCCAAGGGGGTCTCCCTTCATGAGGGACATAAGTGTGGGGAGAAAAGGAGGTCACCAAGGACACAGCAGTGTGGGGCATGTGACGTGCATTTCTCCCTTGGGGATCCCAAGTGCCCGTTTGTGTCCCCATCCCTAGCCCCAAGCCCCAGAGAAGGGGGCTCTGCCAGCAGTGGTCTGCCTGCCTCTCTGGCTCTGTGCCGAGCCCAGCCCAGGCCAGCTCCAGACAGCTGTGAGTCCCTGGGTGTCCCCGGACAGGGGCCTTGTTTACCTGGGGGATTCAAGGCTACTGCCCATGGCTGGTGTTGTATGGTGACTTTATAGCTCCAGGGGAGGGGAGGATCTCAAGGACGACCCATTTTAGCGTGGAGAGCTGCCTGACCTGCCCCTAGGGCTGGGGCCACGTTGGTGGTCAGGGCTGGAACCCCTTGCTGCTGCCAGCATGTGCCAGAAGCCTTGGGTCTTGGCCAGACCTGGGCAGGGAGCCACAGGCCAGGTGGGGCCGCGTGACTCTGTCCTGCACAGGGTTGCCAGATATAATAGATGAAATCACAGGTTAAATTGGCATGTCAGTTACACACGGAATAGCTTTTAGTATACATATATCCCTGGCAATATCTGGGACACACACTAAAAAGTAGTCATTGATTATCTGAAATTTACATTTAGCTGAGCATCCTGCAGTTTTTTCAGGCCAGCTAGGGTCCCGGGGGTCCCCAGTGTCCCGGTCCCACTGCACCCCAGGCCAGGTTCCCCTTTGTTTCCAGAGAAGCCCTGTGACGGGCAGAAATCCCCATGGTCAGTTGAGGGAAGGAATGAGATCACAGAACACGAAGAGGCATACGGGCCTTAAACATTGCAGCTCTCACGTACACAAACGGACCTTCGCTGGCTGGCCAGCCTTGTGACATGGGCGGGGACTTTGCTTTGACCAGGTACCTGCATAAACCGCACCATGGGAGGCCCCGCTGCGCAGAGTCCTGGGAGAGCGGCGCGCCTGGAACCTGCCCTCAGTGACACGCCTCCGTCACCCCGGCTTGGGGTCCCCGGGAGGAAGCAGCGAGGACGCCTGTGCTCAGCAGCCTGAGGTTGGGTCCTGCTAGGTTTCCACCGCTCAGCTCCTGTCCTCTAAAGTTGTCACAACATCCAAGTTGACAGTTTTTCTCAATTTTCACCTTAAGCAGGACCTTCCCAGTCAACCTCGTTTTCTCCCCCAAAGCCCTTTCTTTTCATGTTCATTAGAATTCAGGAGATTTAATTAAGTTCTCTTATTAAAATAACAAGTATGATTAGAACCTGTGGGTTGTCCCTCACCTTGCTCCTCAGTATCCAGGCTCCGCCGCGGGCTTTACGGAGGAAGGACAGCAGCCAAGGAGCCGTCAGGCAAAGTGAAGTTTGTCCCCGAGACTCGGTGAGGACAGCAGGGTGGCCGCCTGCAGGGGACTCTGGGCTCTAACACTAACCAGTTGGGTGAACCCGAGTAACAAACCAGGACAGGCTCAGACAGGAAGTGGCCAGAGCACAGCCAGACAGGAGGGTGGCATCCCCTCCCGGGACCACGGATACAGGACAGAGTGATGGGGTTGGAAGGACAGTGCAGGTGTTGACCCACGTGCCCGCCTGGCCTTCCGTGGACAGGTGGCCAGAACCTCAGCTCCCGCAGTGCTGTGCACTGGGCGGCAGGGGGCGCCAGAGACCAGCCAGTCGGCCCAGCCGGGCCCACTGGGGTCTGATTCAGTCCCGGTCCACTGGGGTCGGCACCCATCCTGTCCAGCATCTTGTCCCTTCCAGAAGATCCGTCCGAGCCCTGCCTGCTGCCCACTGGGCCGCGTCTCCTGCCAGCTGGGCTCAGCCCTGGGTCCGAGTCCTGCGGCCCCTGCCGTGAGTCGCCGGCCTGGTCCCGGGTCCGTGGTCCGTGGTCCCGGGTTCTCGGACACAACCGCCCGAGAGAATCCATTTCCTCCCGTAACCACCGCCCAGAGTTCTGAAAATGCAGGCAGAAGCCTCACCTGGGAGGTGGCTGCTTGACCACGTGAGCTGAGTCCAGGACCTCTCTGGGCATCGTGTGAAATGCAGGGCCCTTGCCTGGAAAAGTGACCCCTTAATGCTCTGGGTGGGGACAGGTGGGCGGCTGTGATGAAAGTGGGGAACCGCAGCACACAGGGGCAAAGAGGTTCCCAGCGTCCTTGAAATGCCCTAAGGTGGCCAGGAGCAATGTGGACAGGCACCTGAACCCAGTGGGGCCAGGGGACCCCAAGGGACAGGGCCACTGTCCCTTGGGGACAGTGCCCTCACTGTAGAGATGAGGTGCATGGGACCATCATGGTCAGTGGGTCCGTGGCCTAAGGAGAGTGGCCCGACCCTCAGAGACCCTCGGTGCTGGCTGCCGGTGTCCCGGAGGCTGGGACTGTCTCCTCCCCAATCACGGGCTTATGCTCAGTAAAAGCAGGAAAGTTCTGTCTGAGGGCACAGAGTCCAGCTTGACCCCACACTTCCTGCCTGTGACTCTGCTCCACGGGTGCCCTGAGGCAGCAGCAGCCCGACCCGGGCTGGGGGGCTTTCGAGGGTCTCCTCCTGGGTGGGCCGCTCTGGAGTCCTCGGCCCCTCCTCATGGGGGAGGAGACCCGAGCCAGCCCCAACATCACACAGAACGTCTCTCCTTGGGGAGAGGGAATTGGGTTTATGTCAAGTACTGATGTTGAATTCAGTCCTAAAAATTTTAGAAACGCTCTGTGCAAAGATGTTTTTCTCTCTGTTTGATCTTTGGATACATTCCCAAAAGCTGATCCCTGACTCTGCCTGCCAGCAGGTTACAGAGGCCCTCAGTCCTCTGCGGGGGACGAAATATTCAGGCTGACAGTTCAGGCAGGTGACACTTCCTGCCTGTCTCCAGCCCTTTGGTATAAAGAGGCCCCGGAGCCGGCAGCAGACCCGTCCAGGCTGCGGCTGGGCTGAGCGGACAGGCCACCAGGTAACCTCCGGAGGGTTCAGGCTGCACCCTCGGTCAGATGGGGTTGGGGGTGAGCGCAGTATCTTAAATAGTGAAAATTAAATCAGGCTGACTGAGGCAGGGATTTCACCTCCGAATAATGGTCTAAACCACTGACGTTGAAGTTGCTTGAAAACAGTAAGAAATTGTCTTTCTACCAGCACTGTTTGCCCAAGTGCTGCCCACTTCAGGCTGGCGGAGGAAGCCAGCCCGATGGGTGGGTGTCTCTCCCTCCTGCTGCAGGTGGACCTGCTCGAGCTGACCGGTTGCGCCTGGGGAAGATGCACGTGGTCTGCATGGTGCCGGGGCTGGTCCTCTGCCTCCTGCTGGGGCCTCTCGCAGGTGAAGGCGCGAGGCGTGACCTCCAACAGCCCTTCTGTGCCCTCCCCCAGCGAGCCCTGCAGTGGGTGTGGGGCGGGCCTGGGGGCCTGCTGCCCACCCTGCCTTTCCCGGGAGCGTGGGCCGCCTGGGTGATGGTCCTCTTCACTTGCAGGGGCCAAGCCTGTGCAAGAGGAGGGAGGTACGTGCTCCCGCTTCTTTCCTTTCATCTGTGCCAGTAACTGGTGCTCTGGGTGGGGGTGGGAGAAGAGGCTGCGGGAGGGCAGTGGCTTCCTCTCCCAAGCAGACACGTGGAGAGCCGGGCTCAGCGCCAGGCCTGAGCACACAACAGTTAGCCCTTGGCCAGCCCGGCGCTGCGCAGCAGGCACAAGGACTCCGAGCCTCTCTAGGCCTGGGCCCTGCCCTCCAGCAACCTGGGAACACCCTGGGCAGGCAGCCAGGGCCCCTGCCCACCTCCGACATTCCCACCTCAGACCTGGGGTCCAGCCCTCAAGCCCTCCTGCCGTGGGTCCTAACTCAGTCCAGAATTGTCAGGGCTGTCCTCACCTGCACTCTAGGATGGCGGGGGGGAGTAGGAGGGTGGTGCTGTACTCACCTTTGAAACCCCGCCAGGACACGGCCATGGCCCCTACACCCCCAAGCCCCAGCTCTCTGCCTGCTCAGGATCCTCCAGACTAGAACAGGCCCTGTCCTTCCCCTCCTCCTCCTCCTCTTCCTTGTCCCCCAAGTCAGGTGTCCCCAAGGGCCTAGGTCATCACCCCACCCATGTCAGGGACAGCCCAGGCTCTGGCCCTGAGCCGGAAGGTTCCATCAGTGCAGGTGTAGTTGGGCACCATCCACGTGCTCTGAGGCCTCCATGGACCGGACTCTGGGCAGGACAGTGGGGACAGCAGTGCTGTGTGTCTTCCAGACCCCTATGCAGAGCTGCCGGCCATGCCCTACTGGCCTTTCTCCACCTCTGACTTCTGGAACTACGTGGAATACTTCCAGACGCTCGGCGCCTACCCCCAGCTGCAGGACATGGCCCGCACCTTCTTCGCCCACTTCCCCCTGGGGACCACCCTGGGCTTCCACGTCCCCTACCAGGAGGACTGAGCAGCGTCCAGCCCGGGGACAGCCCACCCCGCCAACCTGCTCCTGGCCAGGCCTTGGCACAGGTCTGGGGTCAGCCGGGAGCCACGGCCCCTGGGGGGTGGGGGGCTGTCCTGACACTCAATAAACTCCTGACTGAAGATGAACAACAAACACCTGTGGACTGTCTTTCGCGAAACAGCTGCACTCGGGTCCCATTGACTTCACTTGACAGACTAAGCTGGTTTTATTCTGATTACTAGTGAGCACTTCTTCCATAAATACGGGCACGTTTCTGTCCACACGCGTGTCAGCAGGGCACACGCACCGGCTCAGGCCTGGTGCTTCCTGAGTCACTCTATCCCCTCACTCGCACCATGGCCTGGGCGGCTGCAGTTCCCCCAGATCATGGGTGAGGAAACTGAGGCAGAGGCAGAGGTCACTGCCTGACTTAAGGTCCCACAGCTGAGTAGAGGGAACCAGACCCCAGTGCAGGCGGCCCCTGCCTGAGCCCCTAACCTGGGCAGCAGCAAACCCACAGTGGCCAAGCGTCACAGCACGGCACACTCCAGAACAGTGAGCACAGGCAACAGGAATGACAGGCCCATCTGTGCGGGACCGTCAGGGCCCAGGGCGCTGGGGGCACTTGGTCTTCCAGGAGAAGGCTCCAGGCTGCCACAAGGAAGGGGACGTCATCTGGGCACTCTGAAGGAGCAGAGGGTGGGTAGGCAGCACGGTCGGAGTCTCAGGGACAGGCCTCCAGTAGTGGGACAGCCTCTGCACAGGTAGTGAGCCCCCCAGCCTCCAAAAGTGTGCAAGCAGACACTGGAGTCCCTCAGCTCCGCCCCGCTGGCTGGGGAAGAGCCTGGTTTATGGACTGCTCCTCTTTGTCACCAGTGAGTCCCTGTCTCGTGGGTCTGACCTCCACTCAGGTACTTCAGGGTGACTTGAGTCGGTGTGGACCAGAAGCTCACCCACGTGTCCAGCTCTGCTTCAGCCTGCACCCACAGCATCCACCAGGCCGGGCGGCCCCTGCCCAGGCCACACCTCCCTCATCTTCGTTCAGTCCCGTCTCCTCGGACCCACCCTCCCCCCACCACATCCCTTCTCTATCGGCCCAGCCCCCGAGACAACCTGCTTATGAAAGTTATTAGAGAAAAAATTATCCAACAGCCCTTGGTAAAGCACATGCAGACATTATTCAGGACCATCGTGACAGGTGCAGGGGCCACTGCAACGGGGTCTTGCACTTGGGGAGAGATCGGGCTCTACTCCCAACCCAGCTCGGGCAGGTGCAGGTTGATGGCCAAGGGCAGGGCGGGGCCGTGGTGGGAAATTGCTAACAGGAGGCATCAGGGTCAGGTGGGGGGTTTGGGCTGAAGGCAGCAGGTGCTCAGACGCCACTCGGGCGGGGTGAGGAACCTGGTCAGGTATTGTTGGTGGGGGGAGGCTCCTGGCTACACAGGGCTCTTTGCTAAAATTGGATTTCCGAGGAAGTGGGAGGACAGGCCTAGGAGGAGGTTCAGGACCTGCACTGAACAAGGTAATTTTTCCTTCAACAGCTTTTAACTTTCAACCTGAGTAAAGTTTGGACAAGCAAAGAATCTTTGACAAAGTCTAGCTCAAGTTTCTCCCTCTTTCCTTCTCCTTTTCTTCCCCTCTCCCCCCTTTCTCCATTTACATTCTTTTGTTAAAATTACAGTAAACTATAACATAAAATTGGCCACCTCAACCATCGCTGAGTACACCGCTCAGTAGCATTAAGCACATCCACGCTGCTGTGCAGCCGTCACCACTGTCTGTCTCATCTTCCCTAAGCTGACACTGTCCCCACTAAACGCTGACTCCCCAGCCCTGGACACCCACCGTCCTGCTTTCTGTGTCTATGGATCTGACGACCCTGGGGACCTCAGGTGAGTGCAGTCACGCAGAGTCCGTCTTTCCGTGAATGGTTTATTTCACTTGGCACAACGCCCTCAAGGGTCATCCCCGTTACAGCGTGGGACAGGGCTCCCTTCCTATTTAAGGCTCAATCTGTCCCACACCTGTCTACCCATCCACGTGTCAGTGGACACCGGGCTGCCACGAATACTGCAGCCACGAACGTGGGTGTCCCAGTGTGTCTTCCAGTCCCCGCTTTCAGTGCTTTTGGGGACAGCCCAGAAGCGGAACTGCAGAGTCGTCTCTGACAGCAGTGCTGTCATGCACGGGCACCTGCGTGCGCTCCCCGGCCTTCTGCACGTCCTCGTCTTAGGAGAAGCGTCTGTTCAACTCCTTGGCCCACTTTTGAATCTGGCTGTTTTTTTGTTTGTTTGTTTGTTTCTGGCGTTCTCCTTACATTCTGGATTCTGGCTGTTAGCCCCTTGTCGGTGACTTGCAAGTATTTCCCGGACCCTGTTCTGCCCGTGGCCGCCCCGCTGTCCGCCCCACGCCCGCCCCGAGCTAGCACCTGCCGCGAGCCACAGCGACACCACCGAGTCTGCGGTCCTCCGGCGTCCTAGACCTGCCGCAGACGCCGCACCGGAAGCGACCGCCGCGGCCGGAAGTGGTCGTAGAGCGCCGCGGGCCCGCGATGAAGCCGGCGGTGGACGAGATGTTCCCCGAGGGCGCCGGGCCCTACGTGGACCTGGACGAAGTAAGGCGGGTCGGGCGGGCCGGGCGGGCGGCTCCGGGCGTGGGGAGCGGGGCCGAGGGGCAGACGGGGCCGGCCCGGCGGGCTGGGGAGCGCGGGGCCCGGGCGTCTGCTGGGACCTCCGGGCAGGGCGGCAGCGGGAGAACTTGGGTTTACGGCTCCTTGATGGCGCCAGCGCAGCCTGGGGACCGCGGTTTCTCCGCAGGCGGGAGCCAGGAGTGACGTTGTTAGGGGACTGTGGGGGGGGAGGCGGGCTTTGTCCCGAGTGGGGGGTTCTCCGCGTGGGCCTCTCCGCGAACCTGGGCTGCAATGAGGGAGGCTGAGCAAGGCTGAGAACCGCCCGCCCTCGGTGAGGAAGCGGCTGCCAGCCGTCGTAGCTGTGGGGGAGAAACGGGTGTCCGGCCGGTTCCCGGGTGTCGGGGCCTCAGGTTCTCTTTCTCAAAGCTTGTGGGGTGCAGAGATGGTCAGACGCAGGCCTTGTGCTTGGCGGTTCTGGTGTGGCGCAGCGAGGCTGATTGCAAACGCCAGGTTGTGATAGGAAGCTGGGGTCGCACTAGGGGAGGAAGCCTCAGGGCTTTGGGGTGGCTCCGAAGGCTGAAGGACACGTTGGTGTTTGCCAAGTAGACGGGGGTGAAGGAAGCAAGCCTGGCAGGAGCAGAGTCCTTCCCGTCCCTTAGTGACACCCACGGTTCGCTAAGGGAAGGAACATCGTGTAGTTTGATGTGGCAGAGCTTACGGTGCCAGCTCATGAAGCGGTCTGTAGCCGTGCTAGAATGGGTAGCTCTGTGCACCCGCTCCTGAAGCCCTTCCAGTAAATCCAGTCATCTCAGTCCTGTTTCAGAGTCACTGCCCTGGGCAGTTTGGAACTGCTGGAGGGCTTTGCAGTGGGGAGGGACAGGCTCTGACTTGCTCTGTAAGAGGGATTAGGTTTGGGGTGAGAGAGAAGAAAAATGGGAACAGGAGACTTGAAGAGGGTCTGGATGAGGCAGGTGGGAGTGGGGACGAACTGGACCCAGTGTTTAAGTGGTGGAATCTGTGCGGCTAAATGGAGTGATGGGGCCGGGGCGGGAGGCTGAGATGAGAAGGGAGGAAGCCGGGAATCCTGGGTTTTCCCTGGGGTGCTGAGGGCATCCTGAAAGGGGACACAGGCAGTGCTCGGCTGCTTGAGAACCAGGGACGGGGTGGGCAAGCAGCTTTGGGAATGTGGGCCAGGTGTGGGGACCTGTGGCCAGCTGTCCAGGGTGCTGCTGTCAGAGGACTCTGCTCCGATTGTCACTGGACAATGCTACACCTGATTGACAATCCTGAGTGCGTCAGATTGCTGGGCTTTGGTCGTGGCCTGCTTTTACCACCACGGCTGAGCTGTGGCAGTGGAGGTCCCGTGACGGCAGCCCCCACCAGAACCTCAGGGCCAGTGCAGGTCACTTTCCCGAGGGAAGTGGTTTAGTTTTCAGCAGAAAGCAGGAAGGATGCAGAGCGGAGAAATGACCAGCTCGGCTTTGCACATTTGCGGCCTCTGGTGATGTCCGGTGGAGGCTGGGAACCTCTTCTCCAGGTTTACAGAGAAGTCGTTGTGCTTCGGGCAATGGTAGTTTCTTTTCAAAAGGCAAGGAGGAATCAAGGAATGCGTGACCTTAAAAACGTTTGATATTAACAATTGCTTTGAATCCCCCCGACACACACTTCCTTTGTCTGGAACTGTAATTTTGACTCCACCTGGAGCACTTTTCCCGTCACCCACCTTCCTGTTCGTGGACACTGCAGTGTGCTCATTGCCTGTTCCCGGAAAGCACAGCTGACATGACCTTGCCTTCCCGTTCCCAGGCAGGCGGCAGCACCGGGCTCCTGATGGACTTGGCAGCCAATGAAAAGGCGGTTCATGCAGACTTTTTTAACGGTAAGGATGCCGGGCTTGGGGTGCCACATGTAATCTGGATGTTTCTGCAGGTTAGGGCAGCAGAGCAACTTTGTGACATGAATAATTTGGATCAAAGGACAATAAAGCCTAGAGCCTGTGCCACTGTCAGGATGCGGTGTGGTCACACGAGTGGTGTCACTGGCTGTGGGCGCTGGCCGTCAGCCCTGGTGTTCAGGAGAAAAGTAGCATGAAGTTGCTCCGTGTCGTGTGTCCCGGTAGTGGAGTGTGGGCGCTGGCGTTAGTGTAACGCACGTCTGTGGACCCCGAGACTGCAGCAGGTCTGGCCTGTTGCCTGGGACACGGGCGTGGAACCCAGTCGGCTCGCCCGGCGGTGCTCTCGTCCCAGTGTTCTCCACATGGCGGAGAACACCGTCCTTTCCCAGCCACCCCCGTGTGCCCACGGACTCCTGTGCCCTCAGCTGCCTTTGCAGAGTGACAGCCACGCTCCGGCGCTAACCCTTCCCCGGCCTCTGAATGCAGGACGCAGGACATGCTTCCTTGTCTTGTATTTATGAGCTTTAATGGTGTTTGCCAAGAACATGCCAAATAAACAGCGAAAAGCTGACTTTGTATAAAATATATAAAATCTTCAGCTACGGTAAAGGGGTATATCTCATGCTCTCTTCTGTTTTCCTAAGGCCTTGTTCCTTCAGATTATGCTAACCCTTACTAAGGGTTCAGATAAGTGGAAATACAAGAAGGGTTTCTTACGGGAGAGTTAAGTGTATTTTTCTCCCTTTTTCATCCTACTGTGGTCCCTGGTGCTTGCTCCGCAGAGAACTCTGGTTTCTAGTGGTGGCTGGGATGCCGTCTTGCCACTGTGGTTCCTGACTCACCGAGGGCCCCTGGAACCCCGAGTCCATGCTCGTTTGCCTGCTGTTGTCAGCCAGTTACCTGCTGAGGGGAGAAGCCAGGCAGCTGAATTGGGGTGCAGGCTTCCCCGGGGTACCCTGCTGCTTCCCTGGGGCTACATCCTGCCTGTCACCCGCTGGAGTCAGAACTGGGAGGAGTGACATTTGTGCCCAGCCTTAAGAGCCGAGTAGCCTTTCTCAGTTCTTCAGCAGGGGCGTAGCCGTAAGAGGGGACAGATTGCGCAGGGGTGCGGGGTGCTCTCCAAAGCCGCCTTTAGGAAAACACTGCTCACGCAGGGTGACCCTGACGGTCCTCACGTGGTCAGGACTGTGTGATTGCTGATGCTGGCACAGTGGACTCACAGTGTGGCGCTCTCCTCCGGAGTCCCTTCATCCTCTGCCAGCCCTTTGGTTGAAGGCGGTCGGCTGTGTTCTGCGGTTGGAGTCCCTGCGATTTCTGAAAGCAGCCCTTCAATTCTGATGAGAAAGCAGCTCTGAGGCCCGGGCCTGACCTGCCAGTGGGCACCTGAACACAGGAGCAGTGTGGGCCCGTTTCTCCCCTTGCGCCACAGCTGGGACGGAGGGAACATGGAAGAGCATCTCGGCCCTCCGCCCACCCCCTGACCGAGGTCAGAGCGCAGCTGCCCCGTCAGGCTGTGACGTCCCGTGTGCTGAGGAAGCCGTTGACATGAGATCTGTGTGGGCGTTGCACAGGGCTTCCGCCAAGTCCTGTTTGTTCATGGGACAGGCTGGGTTTGATGAGCTGTTATTCCCTGGGCAGTGGGGTTTTAACCAAGAACAAGATTTCTCTTCCCTCGCTGTGTTTTACAAAATAGCAGCGGGTCTAGACAAGTTAGCCAGCAGGGACGTTACCGTGGTGAGCCCTGACACGGGATGGGTGGGATTGTCTCTAGGAGCAGCTGCAAGAAGGTTCTCTGGAGGTGAGAGCAGAGCAGAGGCTCGAAGGGTGTGATGGAGTCAGCCGGGGGCAGGGACCGGGCGGAAGGTTCTCAGAGCGCAGCACCACACGCAGGGGTCAGGTAGAGGGTGTGGAGCCGTCAGTGCAGCTGGGCAGAGCCAGGATCCTCCACGGTGGCCACAGGTGTCTCGGGGCCGCTGCCCTTCCCAGGAAGGCCGGCGAGGCGGTGTGAGCAGGCCGCCTGCCTCTTCACTCTGTCTAACCTCCGAGGACTCGGACTTCCTCTTTCTAATTCATGGTCATGCTGCACATTTTCTGCACACACATGGGTTCTACATTTCTTTTTCCATTGAGAAGGAAAGGGGGTTTGGAAAATACATGAAAGTAAACAGAGGGACCACGTGGCCACCTCTGCGATTGCCCAAAGCAGCGCCCTGTGCGTTTGCTGCGTTTCTTCCGGCAGGAGCGGGCTTGGCCTGTGTCTCGAGCTTGGCCGTCCTGCAGCCTCCCGAACAGGGAGCACTTCCGTCGTGGCCTGGTCCTCCCGCTTCTCCAGTCCACCCGGCATTCACGTTCCCATGGTGCACAGCGGGTGGGCTCGCCTCTGCCCCGCCAGGCCCAGCCAGCGCCTTCCACTCGCCTCTGCCCTTCCCGTCCGCAGGAGCAGCGCCTGGCTGCGGCACCCACACGTGCAGATGTGGGCACTGACGCGTCCCTGGTGCTCAGCCACGTTATGCGGTGGCTGTCCACGTGCTCCAGAGCACCCCTGCACGCCTTTTCTTAAGATCGTCTTCTAAAGGAAAACCAGATTAAAAATACACTCTAGAGAACGCGTCCCTCCTGCACTACCTCCTTGAGCGCTGGTGGATGAAAGAGTCTGTCGCAGGAAAAGTCTTCAGTTAGACTGTTCACCGTTTTCTCTCTGTCTTGAACTCCCGTAGAATTGATTTCGAGGTGATTCCCTCGGTTGCTTGCCCTCGCTGCCCCGTTAACTGTGGCTTTGTTTGTTACCTAGACTTCGAGGATCTCTTTGATGACGACGACATCCAGTGACGCGCTGCCCGGCTGCGGTACGGCCACGCCTTTGCACAGCGCAGGGTAGCGAGTCTCCTCAGAGGACGGTTTCAAATGGCTTTAAAGGACTTGTGGGTGTCACTTGAAATCAGGAGCTGGGTGGCCAAGAAAGCGAAGAATGGTCTTAGCCACCTGCACGATGCCCTTAACCTCTAATGTGACCAGCTTTTGTCCTTATTTCAATTAAAAGAAAGCAACACATCATGTGCAGAGTAGTTTTAATTCTTTTATTTTTGAGTGACTGTTACAATCCCTAAAAGTCTGTGTGTGTGTGTGTGCGTGCACGCATGAGAACCGTGTTTGTCAGCATGGCGGGAGAGGTGTGAGGGCAGGTGCTCCCGGAGCAGGTGCACACCTGGAGGAGGCCTTGCAGGAGCCTCAGGACGGGGCACACTGTCCCAAGGGAGGTCCCCAAGGGAGGTAGGCAGGGTGGCCACATGGGGCAGAAGAGGTCCCTAGCAGCAGGGAGGGGCCCGGGGGAGGGCGGCGCCCAGTTGGCCTTTCTTCCCAACCCGGGGCCTGCACCCGCTGGGCGTCCTGCCCTGTTTGCAGCTGAAGGGGAGGAGCAAGGTCAGGCCTTCCAGGTCGAGGGCCGCTGGTCAGCAGGTGCCATGAAAGGGACTGAGTCAGGAGCTTGGAGAGGGGCAGGGCCTGCGGGAGGTGGGCCTGCGGGAGGTGGGCCATCTGGAGGATCAGGCACACAGGTCGGTCAGCGCCTCTGTGCTGGGAATCTGCCACCGGCAACACAGAGGGGAATTCACACAGTTCCAAAGTCACTTGTGGGCTGTGGACTGAGACCTTCCACAGGGCAGGGGTCCAGGGTGCTTCGTTCCAACCAGCAGTCCTTGGGTGGTGTTTGGTTTGTTGTTTCTTTGGCTATTCCCACTTTAAAATTCATTTTGCTGAGACTTCATTTATCCTGTCCCTTGGAAGGCTCACCTCTGTGTCCCCATTGTGCCCAGTGCAGTTATGTAACTGTTGAAAGAACCTGCTAGACTCTTCTGAGGCCGGAAAGCCGCCAACCTGCCGTGGAAATAACGTTTGGAACATTTAGTTGTGTTTGTTTATTTAGCATCTTGCTGGTGACCATACTAATCCCCAGAGATGCCACTCATAGGGAGCCAGCGTGGAGGGCAGCGCTGACGTCTGTCTTTTCATCCCAGAGAAGGCCGTGGTTGCGCACTTTGCGGAAGAGCAAGCTGAAGCCCCCCGTGGAGAGCAAGCCCCCCGTGCTCACTGCGGCCTCAGCCCGCTGCCTCCCCGTGCTCTGGGCCCCCTGCCCCGGCAGCCTTTCCAGGGGAGGGTCCTGACTCAGTGACCAGGCCACACAGCGGCCCTGCCCTCCCGGTGCCCCTGCTCCTGACCCTGGTCTGTGCTGATGACAGCAAGGTGGACACCAAGGGCCCCGCCCCTCCCCCGGTCAGCTGTGGCTCCTGTGTAGTGACATGATGGGGCAGGGTGGCACCCGGGGTCCCAGTGACAGTGGCCAGGTGCCCAGTTCTGGCTGCAGGAGGCTGCTGGGTCTGCGGTGGAGGACGGGAGGGGACGGGCGCAGGGACCTCTCCCTCCTCACTTCATCTCCCTGTGAGTCGGCAGCAGATGGGGTCCCTCTGCTGGGGATGAGTCTCTGCTCCTGGCGGGGCTGGAACTCGGGGTCTCCAGGGGCCAATCAGGGAGACCCTGGGCCCCTGCCAGGCACTGGGATTCCAACTCCCAGGGCCCCCGAGGCTGCAGCCTGTGGCCAGTCCCTGTATGGTCCCATCCCTCCAAACGGGGTAGCAGGGCCTGGAGTTCTCAGGGACTCTGACGAGAACTAAGGGACCCCGCCCCCCGCCCGGTCGCGCGTACTCTGCCCGCACAGGCCGCCGGCAAACCGTCTCTTCTGTGAGCCGGGACGTCTGGGGGACAGCCTGTACCTTCCTTCCTTCTTCTGTTGTCGTCAACACATCTGAAAGTGGTTGCTTAGAAACATTTCAAACGAATAGATGCTTGAAACAGTCAAGACTGTCAAGGAGTGATAACATGAAAAGGGAACGCTCTGCTCTTTGGCCCCGTCAGTACGACCTTCCCAAGCCCAGTGTGTGTTCCCCGCGTGTCTGCGTGCCTGTGACTTTCTCGCGCCTTTGTATGGTACAAGCAGGGTCACAAGCCGCATTTTCACTGGACAGCGTGTCACTGGTCACTTCGTGGTCAGTGTCTGAGTTTGAACGTCTCTGCCGAGCTCGTCCCTGTGGGCAACGTGTGCTTCTCCTCCCCGGCATTCCAGCACGCTGCTCCCCCCCCCCAACGAACCACGATGGGAGCAATGTGCATCCCGTGCTCCCGCTGGTGCTTGTGTAGGTTGGAGTCCTACAGGGAGCATCGTGGGTTATGACGTCGTCATCTGGCTTTGCTTTGGTAAACACTGTTTCTTTCCAGTAACATACAGTTTATTTTTGCCAATGGTGCGTGAGGATGTGGATTTATTTTCCCCACCAAGACTTAAGGCCATCAATTTCCCTACTATTTGCACGCCTGGTAGAAGCAGTATCTAATTTTAGTGAACACATCTGTACTTCTGGTGAGATTGAACTGTGTTTAATAATGTGGTTTCCTGGTTGTGACATTGTGCTGCAGTTTTCCAAGATGTTACCCCTGGGGAAAGTGGGTGAAGAGTATCTTAGATCTCTCTGTTATAAACTAAATATAAAAACCTAAGGCCCCCATCAACTAAATGGACCCCCTTTTTGGCCAGGGGTACCCAGAAAATCCTTAAAACTGAGTTCCTGGCCATGACAGGAAGGAGGTCCAACGCCTCCAAATACCCCTGCCTTGTGGGGTGTAGACACCACTGACAGGCTCTGTGTTAGAGAGAGATCATGCATAGCTGTTGACAAAGCAGACTCTTTGTGGCAATAAGATACCAAGTTACAAACAAGACCTGAGGCCATGCCTGGCTACGGTTAAGTCATGCCTTGTAATTCATAAAATCTAGTTAAACAGGGTTTTTCTTTTGCTGGCAAGGTATCAATGACAGGTCACAGACCCTCTTGTCTCAAGCATCCCTTCCTCCCGACTCCAGGGTTTTAGATAAAGCTGAACACTCTCCACCAACTGCCGACTAAAGGATCCTGGAGCCCACCTCGAGACGCCCCACCTGTCAGGCTGAGCCGATGCCCACCTTCCAGGTATTAATTTATGATTTCACCTGCAATGCTTGTCTCCCTAAAATACATAAAACCAAACTGGGCTCTGTTTCTTGAGACCGTGTATCCCTGGGCCATGGTCACTAATACTCAGCTCAGAATAAACCTCTTTAAAATATTTTACAGTTTGCTTTTTTCCACTGACACTGTATCCCTTCTAACAACTGCATGCAAATCTATTATTGTTCCAAAATTAAAAGTAAAATAAAGTCAATCTCCATCCTATTCCCCAAAATAAGTTCTATTAAATTCTTGGTGCATTAAAAAACAAACCAGTAAAAGTAGAGAAACAAGCGTGTGGCAGAGAGGCCCCGATTCACAGCATAGAGGAGAGTCTTGAGAAAAACCTTTATTACTATAAGGTTTATAGTAATAACTTTTATAACAGTAACTTTATAAAGTTACAATAACTTTGATAACAAGGTTTATAACAACCAGATAGAAGTTACTAGGCTTACAGGTCCAATATATATAACTGATGTAAAAATAACTCATGTAATTGGGAAACAGAAAAACAATAACAAGAGGAAATAATTTTAAGGATGTAAGATACATTTTCCACATTGAACATGGAATTGTCGGTTGAAAGGACAGCTCGATTTGGGGGCGGGGGAATGAGACCATTCGACACAGACAGCCTGATTCAGCTGTGATCAGGGCAGGCTATAAATACGGAACAGGAAAGAGAGCAGTGTCGTGAGCCCCGAATGTCCGTCCCCAGCTCTCGCAGCAGTGGCCTCACAGCCAGACTTACACACCCCTCCTCCTCCTCCCGCCGCAGCCCTTCGTCACTTCAAAGCCAGTAGCACGTGGTGGGTTCCCTTCACCTGTATTCAGCAGGCATCGCTAACATATAAGAACTTGTATTTCCAAAAGGGCATGCACAGTAGCATTATCATAGCTAAAAAATACAATTCTTTAATATCAAATGCCCATCAGCATTCAAAAGTCCAACATCCCCAAACATGTAATAAATGTGGTTTTGTCCTATAGCTCTTGAATCAGCGTCCAAAACACATCCTCACCGGGGTTCCCTGGCAGGTCTCTTTAAATCTGCAGGTGCCCTTCTAGCACTTGTCATTATCGTTGCCGTCAGTTTCTCAGATAAACTGGGCCCTGTGTGCTCGTGTTAGTGCATTTGTTCCATAGAGGAATCCCCGAGGCCGGGCACTTCGTCAGGAAAGGAGGTGTATTTGGCTCACGGTTCTGCTGACTGTTCAGGACGCAGGGCTCCAGCGTCTGCTGCTGGGGGCTGCGGGATGCCCACGTGAGATCTGGGCCCCCAGGGCCAGACCGAGTCCCGCTGACGTGTCGCTCACTGAGGGGACTGCCTCAGGCGTAGACTTAAGCTATTATTTCACCCGGGTCTCTTTGGCGGTGGACGAAGATGAGTCGAAAGTGGGTGCCGTGGACACAGGCCCATCATCCATGCCTGCGAGAGGCCCCAGGACACGCAAGGCCCTGCATGGGGGTGGGCGGTGGGCGATGGGTGGTGAATTCACATCAGTATTTTTTTGCTGGCAAGTTTGATCGGGATGCACCAATGTCTAACCTCTCTCTGACGAAAACATGTGCACTGGCTGGAGAACAGAGCAGGTACGAGGCGGAAGACCGGCCCTTGCCTTGACTCCTGCTTTGCTGCTGTGCTCAGTCATCTTCGTGTCACTGGGGCCACCGGCCCTCCCCTGCACCTGTAGGGTTCTGGATGCAGAATGTGCTGTATCCAGCTCCGCGTCCCACACCCCGTGAGCGCCTGGTGCACAGTCTGCTCAAGGGAGCGTTGGGTGGGTGGGTGGATTCCCAGCACATGCAATTCCTTCTGGAAGGAGGGCAGGTGGGGGCTCCTCACTGCCCAGCGTCTCCCTCCGGCCCTCCCCGCCCGCCCTCGGGGCGCTCCGTCTGTCTCTGGCCACCGTCCCTCACGTGGCTGTGCATCTCTGGCCCAGCCTCCGCAGGGCCTCCTTCACGTCCTTGTTCCACAGACTGTAGATGAGGGGGTTGAGCATCGGGATGACCAGGGTGTAGAAGACGGAGACCACCTTGCCCTGCTCCATGGACTCCACAGCCCCTGGCTGGGCGTACATGACAAACACGGTCCCACAAAACAGGGACACAGCCGTCAGGTGGGAGCCGCAGGTGGAGAAGACCTTGCGTCGCCCGGCTGCCAAGCGCATGCTGAAGATGGTCACTGTGATGTAGCCGTAGGAGACCAGGATCACGAGAGTGGTGCCCACGATGATGAGCCCGCAGACGCTGAACATGACCAGCTGGTTGAGGGCCGTGTCGGCACAGGCCAACTGGAGCAGCGGGGGCACGTCACAGAAGAAGTGGTCTATGCGGTGGGAGCCGCAGAAGGGGAGCTGGAACGTGAGGCTGGTCTGCACGACGGCGTTGAAGGAGCCTCCGCAGTACGTGCCCATTACCAGGTGGGCGCAGGTCGTGGGGCACATGGTCACGGGGTACTGCAGTGGACTGCAGATGGCCATGAAGCGGTCGTAGGCCATCACACCCAGCAGGAGGCCCTCCGTGGTGACCAGGAAAGAGAAAAAGAAGAACTGGGTGGCGCAGCCCGCAAAGGTGATGACCTTGGTCGCTGAGAGGAAGTTGGAGAGGGCCTCGGGCGCGATGACCGAGGAGTAGCACAGGTCCAGGAAGGAGAGGTTCCTGAGGAAGAAGTACATCAGGGAGTGCAGGCGGACCTCCACGGTGATGAGCAGGATCATGACGACATTGCCCAGGACGGCGACCACGTACAGGGCCAGGAACACCGCGAAGAGCAGGGCTTGGAGCGCAGGTCCACCCTCAAATCCCTCCAGCACAAAGTCCACCCCTGAGAGGTTTCCGTGTCTGAGGGTTGGCATGGCCCGCAGTGCCCAGACCAGGTAGGAAATTCTGCGACCAGTAACGGTGAACACGGAAAACCAAACTGAACTTCTGAAGACTCGTGGAAAAGGTGAACATCAGCAATGACGTGAACAGAAACCTGGTTGAAGGCACGAGAGAGTTAATGATTCGGTGCAGAATTGCTAAACAATGTTTGTGACCCAGGACTCCAGCACTGAGAGCCCCTCCCTCCCCTGGAGATGTGAGCCCGCCTGGAAGGGAAGTCTGAGAGGCCGACGGCACAGGCAGAGAGTTTTCGCCTGTCTTTTGGAGCTGATGGTGACAGCAAGTGGCAACTAGGGACCACCACGGTGTACCACAGCGGTGCATTTGCGTGAGGAGCAGGCGGGCAGCTCAGCCCCTGACCACGCCTGCTGCTGAGGCTGCATGAAAGTGAGCTTTGCCTGCTGGCCCCCGACACCCTGCAAAGCCAAACGTACCTCCTCAAGAGGAAGACACCCCATCCTAGGTCTCAAGTTTTCTCTATCAAAATTTCGCATAAACACGCTAGACACACAATTGAGCATTAAGGAGTTAAGGCAACATGAACTAGAACATCAGAGGCCATAGACGACAGAAGAACGCCACAGAGGTTCCAGATTTTGGAGTTCACAGACATAAACTGTGGGATGTGTGGAGTTATCATGTTCAAAGGATAAAGGACAAGACCAAGAATTTCAGCAGAGATGTGGAAATTATAAAATAATCATAAGTAAAGATTTTTAAAAAGGAAAATAAGTAAAATTAAGAACTCAATGGATGGGTCTGACAGCAGATTAGAGATAAGTAAAAAATGTGTGACCTCGAACAGAGCAGTAGAGAGTATTTAGAGTGAAGCGAGGCCGGGCGCGGTGGCTCACGCCTGTCATCCTAGCACTCTGGGAGGCTGAAGCAGGAGGATCGCTCAAGGTCAGGAGTTCGAAACCAGCCCAAGCAAGAGCAAGACCCCGTCTCTACTAAAAATAGGAAGAAATTAATTGGCCAACTAAAAATATATAGAAAAATTAGCCGGGCATGATGGCGCATGCCTGTAGTCCCAGCTACTTGGGAGGCTGAGGCAGGAGGATTGCTTGAGCCCAGGAGTTTGAGGTTGCTGTGAGCTAGGCTGATGCCACGGCACTCTAGCCCAGGCAACAGAGTGAGACTCTGTCAAAAAAAAAAAGAGTGAAGTGTAAAGACACAAAAGTTTGAAAAATATCAGAAACGAAGGTAAGAGACAAAGAAAATACGATGAGAGGTTTGCACTGTGTATTACGCCTTCCCGAAGAGGAGGAAAGGTGAATGGGCTGCGCCCACAGCTGCAGAGACAGTGGCCGAGCATCTTCCCAACCACTGAAAGACCTTAACCTAAAGACGCAGGAACCCTGGAAATCCCAGCAGGTGACTGCGAACAACACCACACTAGCAACATCACAGTAAGCACTTAAGCCCAACTAAAGAGAAAAATCTTAAAAGCAACTTAAGAAAATAAAAAATAGTTCCATATAAAGGACCAGCTGCAACTGGTTACTTCTCAGATTAAAAACTAACGGAAGACAGAGTCAATGGAATGATATTTCCCTTAGTTTAAAAAATATTGCCAAGCAGAATTCTGTGCCCACCTAAAACATCCTTCAAGACCAAAGGTGAATTCAACAGTCATAGTTAGACTTTAATACTCAACTTTCAAAAAAACGACTAGGTGGAAGTCCAAATACTAATTTTGGCACTTAAGAATTGGGTAAAGTGAATAATAACAAAATTGCTACCTGTGATGCATCTAAATCTGTTTAAAAAGGAAATTCATAGCCTTAAATTCATGTTAGGGAAGAAGAAAATCAGTGAGTTCGTATTTATCTGAAAAGATTATCAATGTAACATGGTAAATCAAATCCCACGCAAATAGAAGGAAAAACTAAAGACAAGAACAAAACTCACGCAGTAGGACAGGAGCAGAGAGCTGAGGTACAGCGGGAGGGGCTGTTGGAGGTGACTCGGCGCTGGAAGGACCAAGATGCCCCACGCGGAAAGAGTGTGTGGCCCGCGGCCGCCAGGCCGGCAGGACCTCCCCGGAGACCCCGAGCACGCGGAGCAGAGATGGGAGGGTATCATGAGTAACTTTGCTTTCATACATTTAAAATCTCAATAAAGGAGAAAACTACTAGAAAAAATGTAATTTACCTAAACCAACCTAAAAGGAGGAGAAGATCTCAAAGTTTTATAATTATTTTTAAAAAATTCACACTTTAAAATCTTTCCATGAAAAAGATCCCAGGATCAGATGGCTGTGCTCGTAAATCTACCAAATACTTCAGAAAGAAATAGTGTTCATCTCACTCAAAAGCTTTAAGAGCACAGAAGAAGAAGGCCAACTTTCCTTACTGTTGTGTGGTGCCGGGGTAATCTCAGTAGTACCAACGTCTGACAGGGACATTGTAAGAAAAATACACGCCCTTCTCACTCGTGAACATATATGCAAATTTCCCAAGCAAATTAACAGAAAACCTAATTCAATAATACATAAAAACGATAATATATCTACAACCAAGTGGTCTGTACTCCAGGAAGGCAAGGTTGTTTAATGTTTGAAAATATGTCATAAAATAAATGGGAAAATCGCATAATCTCAATAGATGGAAAGAAAGCACTTGAACAGAATCAGCATTCAACCTAGAAGAAGCTGCTGACCGCACCCAGCCCCAGTGGGCAGAGAGCGAAGGCTCTTCCTGACCTGGGAGCAGGGCAGGTGTCCACCGTCACCGCTGCCACCGAGCCGAGTGCAGGAATCCCGGCCAGCGCGGAAAGGCACGACCAAGACACAGCAGTGACAAGGCTTGGAAAGGCAAGAATAAAAACCGCCGTCACTAACAGGGGATGTGATTGTGGATAATGGAAAATCCACAATAAGCAAATTATTAAATCATTAAAATAATTAAAAATTAAATTATTTTAATATTAACATTAAATGTTTAATATTTAAACAAATTATTAAAATTAATAAGTAAATTTAGGAAGTTTGCTGAATACCAGATTAAGATATAAAATTGGTTTTCTATTTATGTATCAGCAACAATTAGAAAATGAACATTCAAAAGTGGTGTTATTCTCCTGTAAAATAACACACATACCAAATATGAGCAAGACCTCTTTGCATGAAACTGTGGAAAGAAGCCAGAGTCGGTTTAAGTAGCTTCCCTAGGGGAGGCGCCGCGCCCGTCAGCGAGAAACCTCGGCATCGCCCGATGCCAGCTCTGCTCACACAGAGCCAGTCAGTGGTCAGTGCCGTCCCTAGGGTGTTTATTTGTGGAACTAAACATGCAGATCGTAAAATTCACGTCAAAATGTGCAAACCCAAGAACGCCCAAGACATTCCTGAGGAAGGAGCACCCGTGGGAGGATTTGCTCCAGCAGGCGTGGACTTGTGAGTTACGGGGACGCAGTCCTGGCAGCGCGGGGAGCGCAGACAAGCAGACTGTGGGGAACCGAGCTGACTGGATTTAACCCACAGTTAAACAGCAAGATCTGACTCTGACTCTCTGCTGTGCACAAGAGCAATTCCAGGTGGGGTGTGGATGTGAGCAGAGGTCCTCCGGGAAGACGACAGAGAAGGTATTCTCGTGGCCTCAGTGCAGGGAAGGGCTTCTCAGGGGGAACAAACCGTATGAAACGCAAAGGAAACACTTGGCAACCAGAACCGCGGGAAAACCGAGGCCCTCCCCCAAGTGCAGACGAGCAACACAGTGTAGGAGACACACCTGCACTCTGCGCCGTGCACAAACGACTCGTGTGCAAATGTGTGACTGACGCCCCGGACGAGAAAAAGACAGCGCAGCGGAAACAGGGCCCCGCACAGGAGCGAATATCCACACACCAATAAACACCTGAGGACACGCACCGCCTTGCTGACCACCGGGAAAGGAAACCAGAACCTTAAGGACACGCCGCTGCCTGCCCGCTCCGGTGGCTAAAGCTAAACAGATGGGCCATGACCAGGGCTGCTGACAGTGAGAGCAACTGGCAGGGAATGCAAATCCGTGCAAGCAGTTTGGTATTTTCCACCAGAGTTGAAGCTCCCCAGCCTTTCCTATGACTTGGCTTGCCCTTCGACGGCATCTACCCAACAGGCATGCACACAGGTGTGAGCCTGGATACCTGTGCCGGCCAGTTCCCTGCAGCAGTAACCACGACAGTGGCATGTGGGGGATGGCACGCTGTCCGTCTCTGAAGAACAGGCAAATAGAGGATGGAACCCTGAATGCAACAGCAAAACCCACAAACCACTGGTGATGACACAGTGGGGATGATCTCACGGCACTGATGCCGAATAGCCGAAGTCAAACAGGAAAGGACACACACTAGGTGATTGACTTGTGTGGAGTTTAAGAGATCTGGGGGAACGCAGCCCCGTGCCGCGGGAGCAGTTAGATTGGAGGACTACGAAGGCAAGCTCAGAGATGCTTTCCTTGAATACCAGAGCCACACCCACCTTTCCAGGGACTGGAGGAATTCGGGGTTCACGGGGCACCTGAGCACTTCTGAGCCTGTGGAGTGTAATGGTGATGCAGGTGTCCGCTCTGTCATCACTCCTAGACGGTGGTTTTGTTGTGTGCGCATTTCTGTTATGTGCTCTCTGAGGCTGTGGCTGTCACCCAGGCGGTGGCACTGGAGACGGGGTCCTCGGGAGCCTGGAGCACAGACCCAGGGACAGCTGCCAGCCCTCCTCCTTCCGAAAGAAGCTCAGACCGGCCTGGAAGGAAAACACAGGCTGCCCTTTGCTTCCTTTGAAGACACCTGTTGCTCACCTGCTTTGCTGAGGGTCAGAAAGACGCCAGGATAAGTCAGAAATGGCCCTGCCCCAGGTCGCTTGGGGTCGGCAGCAGCAGCTTTAACCCCTGCCCCCCCAATAATGAGCAGAGGATTCGCCCTGGTGTGGGCAGCCCAGTGTGTCCCGGTTCCTGACCTCGTTTTCGGGCTGCTTTGGGTGCACCACTCCCTGCGCACCCTCTCATGGTGGCGCCTCAGGAAACTCTGCTTCTTGACTAAGGGGATCCCAAACGTCATCATTCATGGGATCACCTGGGCAACCTTTTAAAACACAGATCACCAGACCATGCTCAGGGTGTGGGACTCAGCGGGTCTGAGATAGGGCTGGTCATCTGCATTTCTGAGAGGTCTGCAGGTGACGCCCACGGTGCGGGCCCTGGGACCACACTGAGAACAGCTGCTGGTTAACCCTCCACTCACGTCTCCCTCTCCTGCAGACCCACGTTTCCAAATGGCGATCGGTGCTTCCAGCGGCAGCCCAGCTCCTCAGGAGACAGCCTTCTGTCTGTGTCGAGGGCAGCACCACCAGCCGCCCCAGACCCACTTGCCTCCAGCGACATCCAGCCCGCACCCCCTCCAGCCCGCCCCCCCGCCAGCCCCCACCCCCGCCCGCCCCCCCCCCCCCCCCGCCGCCCGCCCCCCCCCCCCCCCCCCCCCCCCGCCCGCCGCCCCGGGGGCGCGGGCCGGCGCCGGGGGCGGGGGGGGGGGCGGGCGGGGGGGGG